>JABFQD010002190.1:0-15862 GCA_022817045.1 Psix sp. ZL-2020 | reverse complement strand
GGCTGACTGGGTCGTGGCACCGTTGACGTGCACCCTCGCTTCGGACCACACCCAACCTGGCGATGCGAGTAGTGTGTACACTCGGCGGGGTGAGTTCAGGAGGGTACTGGGATAGGAGAGGAGAGTGCGAGTAGGAGGGAGAGCAGGAAAGAGAGAGAGAGAGAGAGAGAGAGAGAGAGAGAGAGAGAGAGAGAGACAACGGGCAATGGAAGCAAGACAAAGTGACACATTGACATATATAAACGATTATAATGGAAATTACACTTGGACATGTGTGTGGAACGTGACCCGACTTGTGTGCGGCTGCGACCGGACCGCACGTTTCATTGGCGCAGAATAATGTGTTGATGTGCGTCGTGCTTGGCACGAAAATGTGCATGTGAATCGCATCGCCGCTGTGGCGTTACCTCGCTATCCTTGGGGTACGCGATCGATGCGAAACGCAGTCCGAACTTTGCATTTACACTTGTTCGCAGGTGTTCAGAGGGATATAGAGCTATGTCAAGTCGTTAGTCTATTATTAGACTTGATAGACAGTCAAGACCGGTAGACAATTTGGGTGGCTCAGCTGAGCTTCCAGACAAACGTGCATTAGTTGAAGTTCAACCGTCACGTCAGAATGAAAGATGGTGCCATCTAGGATTGGTACTAAATTTGGTCAGTTGTGACACTGATAGTTGTTTCGTTATAATCCATGAAAAACTCTTTAGAATTTACTGTAAAGCTTTTATTGGTTAGATATTGAGAATGTTGTTTGACTTTAGACAACTTCAAAGTTTTGTTTGAGATAAAATATTTATCAATTCAAAAATAAATCAGCTGCTTTCATACAAATAATTAAAAACAATATGAAGTTATAATTGATGACAAGTTTCATCTTATTATTGGTTATATTATGCAAATATTATTTTATTTTACAGATAGTTTTTAATATCTGAGAAAGTATTGTCTATTAGATAAAATAAAAAAAGCACAAAGCAAAGAAAAAGAAAATAAAGAACATCAATGAAAACAAAAGTATAAACAATTATAGTACTGTACCTTGCACGTCGATCTCGATGCCAAACGGCGATGTCTAAAGAGGTAGGCTTGCCAAAGAGATTATCGTCGTATGCCGGGCATGGTAGGACTAGGGTCTCATGAAAGACAGGGTTCGGTGTGGCTCGGTGGACCGCAGTTCTCTTGACAACGCCGTCACCACAGGCGTTTTTCAAACTCGCCTTAACGTAAGCGTGAATTGGCCCTTCGTTGGCCCTTCGTAGATCCTTGCAACGTATAACTGCACAGAGATGACGCGAACGTACAATTAGCGATTGTATTTACGTGGTCCCGAGACGTCAGAAGATAGAGGAGAAGGAGAGGGGAAGGAGTGACACGTTGATCGCGAGTCACCGATGTTTAACCAATGCGCCAATTCTCTCCTTGAAGGATCGACCTTCGAAACGAATATAGACGAGTTCTGAAAACGACATTGATCGCGAACTCACCGATCAATATGGTTAATGGCGATAAGCGAGGTAAACAAATCGATAATGGAATTAAGAGATTTGGCTGGTGGTATATTGAAATGGCGCGATCGATCCGGCTGGCGAACAGAGATGGTGTCAGGAGCGAAATTCACTCGGAGATTAGCGATAGCTGACTGCTTGTTTTCTTCTTAGATGTGGGTCGACGCACCAACAGAAGTGCCTCGTTAGGCCTACTAACCGGAATCGAAGAGTTAGAAGGGTCTGTAGGTTACTGGCAGACGGTTTCACAGGATGTTAAGGCAAACCCGCCTGTAGAACTAGGCTGGCGCATGTCTCGTGCCAAATTCAGGGACGTACGAGCGAGGCAGGAGCCTCTGCTAACCGCTCGCTCTTGGGTTTCGTCAGTGCAACTGAATACTCCGAGAGAAAATCGATGCGCTGATAAAACTACTTCCACGATTTAAGAAGCAGCCGTGAAGTGCTTTAGAGAGGGGCAGAGACGTGATATTTTGCTTATCCCCACTTTTCTGTTATCATCTAATAAAAAGAGTTTCAAAATAAAGTAGGACGATAAATAGCTATAAGAGCTCAGCGTAATAATGAGGTCTTTGATCTTGATTTGATGATAAGCAAATAAAAATAGAAATAACTATTTTTTTATTTTAAACTGATGAGACCACAATTAAATTATTTATCAAGTTATGTAACGAGATTGAACAATTTAATTGAAGAGAATGATGATTTAATAACACTTTAAGATGTCTGAAAATAATTATGATAGACTTTTATTGAAAATGGATATTTGACATTCCGTTGAATATCTTAAGATGATCTCAACAACTAATCTTTTCCATTGAGTTGAACATAATTTCATGTAAGATCCACAATAATTTGATATTAATCATTTTAAAATTGTAGCCATGAAATCATACATAAAATAGACGATCTTAGATACTTACTGTGAACATGAATTTGATCGCCATAAACAGAGTACTCGATCTCAATAGACCCTCGGTCTGATCTGACCGGTTCACTTTCCGGACTGTACTTTAAGCACCTTCTAACGGTCGCTACCAGAGGGGTTTCCGGGGTGTCGTTCAACGAATTCATGAACGACTTAGAACTCTGGAAATCGTCTGTCATCGTAGATTTGGGGCTCTCTAGCTCCCATACACTAGCCTTTCTCTTATTCGAATTGCTGATCACGGACTGCTGGAATTGTTGCTCGGAACTATCTAAGGGTGAATCCAGATTCGTTTCCAAGACACATCGTCTTACATTGAGGTTTACAGCCTCAACCAGTGCTCTTTCTTCGAACTCTGGATTCTTTTTAGTATTCGAAGGACTCAGACTCAGTGACCTCTTCTTACGTTTACTTTGGGACATCTTTTCTCCGTCGTTATCTTTTTGCTGGCGTTTTCGACGAATTCCACGTTGTCTTTTTAAGGTGAATTCGCCTTCGAAATCAAGAGAAGGTGATTGTACGGCCCAGGATAATGGAGAAGGGTTTTCAAGTAGCTGACTGGCAGAAGAAATTGATATAGAACTATCGTTAAAGTCTCGCATCTCTTCTTCTTCCGCTTCAAACGTTTGTGGGTGTTCCACTATTTCTTCGTAAATATGGGATTCGTCCTGGTTGTTTTTAGCGTCCTCAAGAATTTTTTTTCGCTCACTTTCGTCTTGAATTAAAATTTCTGCTACTGTTTTAACCCTTCCATTAGTATCTTGTTCCCTAGGTATAAAAAGGATAACATTTAATATAGCTGTTAAACTTAAAAAAAAAGTAATTTGTTAGAAATTTAAACTTTACCGTTTCAAAACTTCCATAAGGGTGTTGTTTACATTTTCAAATTTGGGACCATCCTGGTCTAGCTTTAGATGTGTTAACTTGCCTATCAATGGCGTGTGACATTCTTTTAATTGTAAAGGACTTCTGTCTTTCGTATGGTACGGTGTTCTCGATCTAGCATTCAGTCTCGTAATTCTAGCTAACTTAGGGAAATATATAGGCTTGCTGGCCTCTTCGCTCGCTCTTTTTAGATTGCAACTTCTGGGATAAATAGTGCACTTGCCAAATGGGACGGAGTCGGCTTCCATCACATCCTCCGGACTTGTAGCCACGGAGATCTGCTGAAAGAAATCAGACACGTGCGATTGCAAGTTCACCCTAGCTTCGTTGACTATATTCTGTGGCAATTCCGCGTTTGTCTTGAAATTTCGTTTAGCAGAAGCTAATAAACAGTTTGGATCCGTCGGTAAGGTTGCTGCGGGACAGATCTGTTTACATGTTGGTTTCGTATACAAAGTCAAAGGTCCTATGTCTGCATCCACCCGAGGAGTACTTTGGTAGAAGCATTCCACTTTCGATGGCGATTTCACAGACTGTCGCTTCACCGATCGTAAGTTCGGCTTCGTGGCCTGAAACAAGGGGATCTTTTTGGATTAGGGACGCTACACTTAAAATTAGCTTGCTCACTTATTTAAAATCATTATGTGGTGTCTTGTTCATTATTTTATCAAAGAATATAATTAAATTGAACAGTATTTCCTATATCGTTGCACTTCACTGATCTCAAATTTCTTTAATTAATTTAGTCAACATAACGATAAAGGAACCAAATGGTTTACCTGAAAGTATCCCCTCAGGTCACTACCATGACTCCTGCATCTTCGTCTTCGTCCTGGTACTGGTCGTTCAGGGGATGTATCGTTAATGGGCAGTGTTTTTAACTTCGAGCCAGATGTAGGTGGCGTGTTGGAAAGGTCTTGAAACGGTTTGCGGGCTGTCTTCTCTAAATTCTGGCCGTGATTCGTCGAGCTTGCGGTTGATAGGGACCTTGACACTGTCCACTTTAACATTTCTAATGAAAACAAAAACAAATTCTTTTCACTCTTTCGGTCAAATTTTATAAACAAAAATAATACGTGTTCACATTGTGTTTACAAACATTTATAAAAAGCGAATGTTGATGTTGGATTGTTTTGAATGGAATTTTGTAAACATTTTCGTTATTTCAAAATCTTACACAAGCAATCTTAGCTTTTATTTCAAATAAGTAGACTTTCGTGTGCTTTCCTTTTGACGGAAGTACAAACTGAAAGGTCACTTCACAGTGCTGTTCCAACCGAAATACTCACGAGTGCACTTTAGATTGCTATGTCGTTTTGAGTTTGACGTGTAACGCTTAAGCGTTTACTCGTCGACTGGACAGTCCTAATTGTAGGCGTGGGACTAAGAACAGGAAGACTCGTGCCGTGGAGGCTATGCACCTGCCACAGCAGAAGGGAAACACAGAAACAGGTGAAATATAGATATGTACTTGAACGCGCATTTTCAAGTTAACACTTTCTTATATCCAATGAAGGTGAAAATAATGCATTACAAATTACAATACAGCCGCTTCTGATCAATTTAAAAGATCGCTTGCAAATTTATGGATACCCTTCTTAATTTAATGTATTACCTTATATTTTTATTTAAAAATTTCGTTTCATATTTAAGTCTACAAGTAGTTTTAATGAAAATTGAGCAAAATTTCAGCGAAAAGGAAGTATTAAAATAAAAAAGATTCCCACGATTTCATCGCTAAGACTGTGTAATGATTAGCTTCCGCGTAGGGTATAATCATAACTCAGTCTTGAAATTTCACAATTTTAGAGATTCGTTAGAATGATGAACGGATGTTAATTTTTTTCTTTAAAATTAGCCGCAACAGTTACATAATTCTCATGCAATCAAATAAAACTGGTTTTTTAATATAATATCATATTCTAAGTTACATAAGTGAATGCAATTCTTTTAACTTCGAAGAGTACGTAGACAAATGTCACTATTTTCATTGTTATAGGTTATACTGAATGTTGTTCAAGCCTTCAATAACAATTTAGCAGATCGGCAGCAGTTGTTTCGGTTAAAATAATTATTTCGATGTTATCTTAAACGATCTCTGTTACGACTAGTTTGAAATTCATGCTAATTGCTAAATAATAAAGACTAGTGATGGAATGAAATGAAAGTTAATTTTTTTTAATTAATGTTTGGTATGCATTAAGTAGTAACGTGAAAATACTGACACGCAACAAGATCAAGCGAGTGAAGTACGCGAGCGATAAAGAAATCGTCCGTTTAAGGCTTCCACTGACCTTGTCAATGTTCGTTAAATGTCAATAAAAGTTCGATGAGCTTTGTTTAATAAATACAAAGGAGAGATAAATGATTATTCAATAATCAATATTTCTAACTCCAGAAATGTTCAGATAATGATTTAATAGTGTATTTTTTATTGAAGATGCCAATTATATAAATGAATTTAAAACTAATTAAATTATTTTTTTATAAATAATGATTTAATAGATTTTTGAAATTTACAAATGTTGTAAAAGCTACGTTTTTACTTTTTAGAATTATCTTTATATATAATTTTTTATTTTTAATCATATAGTATTTGTGTAGTTTTATTATTCATCACAATACACGTTTCTATTTTATAGAATCATCGATTCATTTAAATTGAATTTATGTATCGAGAATTATATATCAGATCAAATATCGTTTTATAGATACAATCGTTTCATTTAATTAACATGTCCATGAAAATTAATAGGATGAGAAGAGGGTCTTTTATTTCTTTAATCGACCTGTTTCTTAGATTTTTGAAAGGTAAACCCATCAATAACAATTTCACTGAGACATCTGCATACCTTTGATGTTTTCGAAACAAAAACACATTTACACAGGTTCACATATAAATAAGTCGTATCGGAATCTAAGAATAATATTCAATTATGTTAATCTTTTTAATATATTATTCTGTCAATCATTTGATCATTAAAAGGGAGTGTAGATGAGAGAGTAGACGATAACTAAGGGGAAAATTATAGAGCTCGTTATACAACTTCTATGAATTTATATGCACCTGTACATTGAACTTACTATAAATTTACACATCTGAACATCTTCCAATGAAAAATTTTAGTGCATTATCTGACGCATTTCAACCGCTTTTCTTTTAATAAAAAATAAGAAAAAAAGTTTCTATTATCATCATGAGCAATTTATAAACTTTATATCTAATCCATTAATCTTGTTGAAAGATAATTTCGTTATGAACATAATAGCTCTTCAGAAAGAAAACGTTCCCGTTTTCCCATTAACCACCCTGACTTCCCCTCTAAAAGAAAAAAGGAAGTAAAAAATCATCTTCAAGGCAGTTGTGCCAAGAGTACCTCTGTACGGTAGAGGTTCAGCGAACATCCACCCCAAAGGGTCCGCAAGGCCGCCGTGGCCGATTCCATGGTGTTGATAAAATTTCGCATGTCACCAGATGGCGCTCTTCCGCCATATGGGCAGGTGCCAATGGATAAATACGCGTTAAAAGGGGCCCGCAGAGGGCTAGATGGCGCGCGCGTCGCGGTAACAGGCTGTATGCAAATGAGTGCAATTTTTATGCGCGCGACACAAAGCCCCCTCTTTGAGACCGTTAACAGTTTAGAAACCTGCTGTCGCGACAGAACCCCGTGTGAATGCGATTTTCAGGTTGCTCGGCACCTCGCAGGACGCCCCGCCGAAGTGACGTACTGAGCAAAGACTTTCGGATCACGCGGGGTAATGAGTATGGACACCCACGACAGAAGCTCGGAGGGGCCTTTATGAATTATTCGGTTCAATTAGACCATCGTACACTTGGCTGGACGCACGCGCGTAACTATACCTCCTCGCGGCTACGTGGGGTGCAATGAGCGCAATTTGGTACGGTAATTGCAATTGTACTGAGTGCAGTCGGTTATGGACGGCATATGCGTCACGGGGTAGAGTAAAATGAGCGATCTGTCGAATGACAGTTGTAATCAAATGGGGGATCGGCTGATGCCAAAAGCTAGTAATTGGAAGGTTCGCGCACGGAGCCAGCATTTCGGCCTAAAAATTGTACGCCCCGGGTCGATGACACGATAATGTTGCTCGTTACTTTTTCTAAGAGGGTTTAAGTGTCAACAACTATGCATAAGTGATATTTACTTCAAATTTAGAAGTCATCACTTACGGTAGTGGTAGTCTGTGGCAAAGCAGCGTGAAAGGAATATATGAACAAATTCAAATCATCATGATGAAATTGTAAGAACTCTTTGGTTGATTCGGATATGCTAGAATTAAAATATCTGAATGCTAAAGAACTAGATTTGAAAGTAGATTTTCCTTTGAGAAAATTTTGTTTGAAGTAAATAACTTTTTATATTTTATTCAAATTATTTTGGCACGGAAAATTAACATCAATCATTTCAAACAGGGTTTACGAAATTATATCATGTGTACATTTCTATTCATGTCATTTCCGGTTTCTTTGATCTTTATAATCAAAAAGCATAAATATTAATTTTATAAAAATAGATCGTATGTTCTATTTTGAAAATTTTGAACCTATCGGAGTCATATCTATGTACTGTCATTCCAAAATAATAAATTTCCTTCATTATATAAAATATTCTAAAACTCCATATGTCTATTTTCATTTCATCATGAACAAAGAATTGTACTTAATGGCTACATGAAAGTATACCAAAAATTATTTAAATTATTCTTTGTCTATAATGTATTATTCTGTATAGAATTTCAATGTGATATCTCAAGTTTCTATACATATAATGATGCTCAAAAAACGATTTTTCTGAATTCATAGAACTTTTTCAATCAAGTGTAAACGAGATACTTGAAATTCTAAAAATGCCTTTCATCCATATGACAGAAATAACGATCCGAACTAACGCTCCAATCAATCGAACACCAATCGACGATTTCCCCCATCGAAGCCAGCGATTGCGCTCATTCATCAGCGACTCTTCAGTAAATTTAGGGGTTGGAAGAAACAAAGGTATGCACTTGAACGCGCGACCACTATTGTAATGAAACATTTTCAATCATTACGCGCCATTAATCTGAAATAAATCCACGCCTTACAATAATTCAATAATACGCCTATCTGTTACCAGACCACCTGACACGATGAGAAGTGAAAGAGCGTGCAGTTTATTCGCAGGGGGGGTAAGCCCACAGTGATGGTGGTTAGCTACCGGTGGGGTCCTGCTAGTGATCTTATCTTCATCGTGATTACTGACGAGATGCAGAACCATTTCCAGCCACATGGGTCAACTTCAAGCACCAGTGTAGTCTTGTCGTCCACGCCATCTGTACCATTTGAATAACGTTTTTTTATTTTAAATTCAACCTGTCTATAGTCTATGATTCGTTGGTCTATTCGGTGAACCCATTTCGGCCTTATTTGCATAGACAGGTGAACTACCTGTTTTTCCCTAAAAGAGCTAGCAAAATTGCGATGCTATCGCTGCCGGCTGTGACTATGATCATAGCGAATTCCCATCGGCGAATAAATAACCGAACAAGTTGGCGAGGCCAACAAGTCCGGGTGACAAAACGTCGATTTTATTGGGGTGCAATAGCTTCATTGTCGACTGAATTCACGACCCGACCCCGTTTTCTACGATTTTATTCCGGAACAAGGAAGAGACTGAAATGGGATCGACCGTTGGGACTTATTTCATATTCTCGTCTATGACCTGAGAGGTTACGAGAGCCTGCTTCGAATAAGCCGTACCCTGTAGATACTTGCTTTGTCCCTACTACAGCATTGATTAACGATAAAACGACGAATAAAATGAATCGACGGTTGAAATCTTCTTCTTTTTATATTGCCGGCTCTATGTAAAGTGTATCCATTGGAGGGTTCATCATCCGCGCTAGCTGACCTGAACTCTTGTCCAATCCAGTGTTAATCAGAATTATAGCCTTGTACCATGTCTAATAAAGTTTAAAAAAAAGAAAAGGAAAATTAATAGATCGGTTTTATGAGTTTAAGAGTGACTATTACAATTTCAGCAAATAGAAAATTATATGGTCAAATAATACGACGTCTTACAATTTATTCTCGATTTTATATAAATTACAAGAAAAAAGATTGATTGCAATTGCGAGTAATGCAGCTATATATCAGTCTACATACTAAACGATTAGGCGAAGTCGTTTGAATTGATTTAGATGAGTTGAACTTGCATTGATACATTAAATAGAACAACACTGTTGACTTTGGTTGAGTTATTTATTATGCGGTAATAGTTATTTATAAATAATCGTTACGTTTAAGTAGTGATATTTAACTAAATTTCTTCTCACTTCATTATTATGCACTAAATTTTCAAAAAGAAGTAGGTTGAAAAATACAAGCTGAAAATTGAAATTCATTTATTTTGTATACAACATTTAATTAACAAAATATTAAACATTTTTAATACTTTCTTGACTGAAACATCAAAAAATATTTATTGATTCTTCTTTTTCAGAATGAAAATAAAAATAATGTAAATAATATAAAATCTTAAATTTTTAATACGGGTAAATATTCTAACGTTCATAGACAGTAATTTAAAAAGGAACATAATTTGTAAAATAATTATAGAACGAATCCTTAATTAATTAAATTAATAAAAACTTACATTTTTATGTTACATTAAACAACTGATTAAATAGATAGTTTTAAAAATAAGTATAATCATCATAAATTCCAAAAATCTGAATAATAACATTAAATGTACACTTTCTGGTTGTAAAGTATCCTTCACGGTAGCTTAATTACATTATTTTGACAGTTATGCGATAATGCAGAGTAATAAAGGCGGCGCAGCAACGATAATTTTGTATGTGAGATGCACCACGCCCCGGGATAGGGAGGGATACATGAATTTTCAAGATGCAGTGGAATGCGTATCTCACTCTACCCTGTACTACAAACCTACAAAGGAATCACTGGCGCAATTCAAGGACACGCACAAACTTTATAATATGCCGGATTGTAACCTGGTCGTGATTTTCTTTGTGATGCTGAATTCACCAGTATCTTGCCTTCAAGCACGTTTTGACATTAAAATTCCATTGTAACTATCACGTAAGGATCTCTCCGCTAAACTGAGGAAAACATTTATATCAATTTGCGTTTCTCATTTTCCAAATTCTATCTTCCTACATTCTCTTCATCCTCCTCTTCATATAATAATTTAAACTGGTTATTTTATACAGAGACAAATGACTGTTTTCACGAAAACACCACAAGGAAACAAATTGATTACCCAAGCAAGACCGTCGGTTCTGGAAAAGGACAAAGATATGTTTATTTTTCTCGTTAACGTAGGCGTGCCTAGAAGTCAAATTTTGCGTTGACCAAGGCGGGTAATTTATGGGTCTCAAGTTCGGAATTGTAACGAGGGCCAGCAGGGTGGAAGGTCCATATGCACGCCTTGCACGATCCGCAGCGCAATCTCCTTAGCAACGGCAGATATTTGGTAATTTCGAAAAACACTTGGAGACCGTTCGTTCGAAAAATTGCGTCGAAAAACGCTTAAAAAAAATTGGGCGCTGAAAGCCTCGGCGTGGCGCTGGGTTTTAGGTGTTGTGTTTATTGCAGATGTTTGGGTACGTTTCGAGCGACCTTGCGGGTAATCAAACGGGAAAACAATCGGTCCAAAATGAAGTCTTGGTTTCGTGTGAACAATGCGGGGTTGCCGAATAATTCGCAGATGTGTCTCCGAGCGACATTGAGAAAGGATTAGAAAAAGCCGGTCGCTCGGGGGAGGGCAGGTGGGGCCGCGGTTCCTCCGAGGCCGTTTCCCCTCGCGACTCTCGGAATTGTCGGAGAAAGCCCGGGTTGCCAAGGGTTGGCCAAAAACGCGCGCCATTGAATGCTGCTTCTTTTTTCTCTCTCCCCTTAAAAACTCGGAGGCTTACTCCTTCGTGTTTCGCGCGAGTTCTGATTTATATTGGATTGACCCCCGAGAGCACCTTTTTCCCGAAATGGCTCCGGGCGCGAGAAAGACGGAAGCATGCACGAGGGGCGAGAGCGATTACAATCAAAAGCGCTTTCAGACGTCAAGGCACCACCGCGCCTCGTATTTTTTCGACTAGGGGAGATCCGGCCCAAGAACAAGACAGCCACAGGGGAAAACGTAAAAGAAAGGAAGCAGCGACGAGGAGCGTCACCTTGTAGAAGAGGATAGAACGCAGTCCTAGCTTCTACGTTCAATCGAGATTTATGTCGCATGCCAAGGGATTACAATTAATGTTGCTTTTTTTGCGCTTTCCCGAGACGCGTTTTGCAAACGACTCATTTTCTCTTCTTTCGGCCAATGAGTTTAGATGTAGGGTTAACTCATGTTGGGTTAGGCATTTGAATGTCAATGCTGGGTCATTGTTTAGCCTAGGGATTACATTTAATCGAGGGGCTAGCGATATATTTTGCCTACGTTTTCCAACTCATATTTTTGCGCACAGCTTGTAAAGTGGCGCTCGAGATGTTAATCTAAGTTTATGATAGTAAACTTGGGACGGTGCAAGAGAAACTATGGCCCTTTAAAATGATACATATCACATTTTTTACCCAAAGTGCCATTTTTCTATTTGAGAAACAAAAATGATGAGAGCTCTACAAATATTGTAAATTAGGAACCACATTTAATCATTGTTATGTATATAATTCTACACATGATTCTATTATTTTTTGAACTCTATATTTAAAATGTGTGAATTATTTCAGATAATATTATCTTTTATCAAAAGTACGATAACAATAATTCTTTTAACAAATTAAAATAGTAATTAAAATATTCCACTTTAAACGAATTCTATTTATTTGCTAATAATAAAATTAAAAAAATAGCTTAAATTATTTTTCATTCTTTTTCTACTTTTTCCTTTTTTTCTTAAATTCACTTACACTTTTTATTATCAAAAGTTTTTGTAATATCACAGTCATGACTTTTTCATTTATTACACATTCCATTTACAACATTTTTCATTTAGTTAATTAGTGTCAATGAAAAATAAATCGATTTCTTCAAACTTGAAGAATTCAATCAAAGATCGCAGTTCACTCGGCATCCTTAAATCAATAAGATAAAGCTTTTTATTTTGCGCGCGGTATCAAACAATCGCTGACGAAATTCAATTAAAGCGATTAGCATAATGTACCAGGCAAAAGCAGTAAATATTTCAGCCAATGGCCCGCGCAATTCCGTTAATTTGAGCACAAATCGCGCCTCTCCCTCGTGCGCTCGACACTCTCGGTGTCCAACTTTTTTGAACACCGGTCGAATAAGGATTTCATTCAAACTCCTCAATTACCGGTAAAAAAAGAATCGGCTGCAAATCCTTTCACGAAACCTGTGTGCAAAATGACGTAAGTTGCAAGGGCGCCGGGGTGGGGACTCGGCTGGCTGGTTAAAAGAAGAAACCAGAGAACGAGAACGCGTCTCAAAGACAGCTTGACGTATTATTTGGAGCACACCTGTCCTAAAGTTGCTCGTGCTACGAATCGTGTTCACGTTCCCATGCCAAAAAATCGGCCGCTCGACATATTCGTAACCTGCGGAGGACAACTCGCGCAAGCTCGTCCGTTTTTTAGGACGAGCTCGAAAAATAAGGGACAAACAATGAAACGAAAAGTTACGTCTGGACATCTCAAGGGAGACCCAAGTTTTCGACTCAGGCCCATCTAATCTCTCGCGGAGTCTTTCTCTTGTCAGAGCAAGAAGGAAGGTTGAGGGGGGAGGCAGATGTACTTTACATGGTCACGTGTTGGGATACTTTATTCATAGAAAGTGCACCTCTTGCCTCTTTCTTCCGTTTGCTACGAGTTTAATGGCGGGATTAATTTTGATTGGTTTCCGTAGACTCCCGAGAACTACTGAATTGCTGTTGATTCAAAAAGATAGGGTTTTTTGGCGCATTTGCATCTCAATTTCATGGTCACAACTTTTTTGCTTAAATATGCTAAGATAATTGTTTCAGGCCACGCTGCTTATGATGTCGATGGGAATATATCATGTACCCAAAGGACAAGTTCGTTGGATTAGAATCTAGTATTGTGGAGGTAATGTAAGAATTACTATTACGAAAATACAGCATGAATATGTTTCGTTAAGAGTATGAATAACTGATAGTTTTGTAATAACAAATATCACAAAAGAAATCTTCAACTGAAATTTTTCATGATCTCAAGTAAAATTATTGTACGATGAATTACATGAAGAGTTACAATGAATAGTAACACGTAATTGTGAAAATCACGTAATTTCCACCTTATTGCATGTTAAAAAACAATTTTACTATGGACTAAAATAAATGCAATATATTTTTTACTAAAATCATTGTTTTATACAATCTATTTAACAAGTTAGAACTAAAGTTTTAATGCTTAATCTTTCCGGCATGCAATTAGAAATTTAATATAAGCAGTTTACATTTTCACAATATCTTCTTTGAAAAATATTATTCTTGAATTTTAGAAGTACACATATTTGACTTTGGAATAGTAATATGCATAATATACGTATTATATTATATGTGCAAAAATAATCCAGAAGAGTAAAATGTTTATTCAGCAGGCGTAACAAAAATAATTTTCAATTTGAAAATCAAACATAAACCTTAAAACATTAAGTTGGAAAGAAAAAATAATGAGAAGTTATCTGTGAAAACAAATCATCACACTTCATTATATTTACCCCGAACTTTTTCACATCGTGTTTCCCCCTTGATGAGTAAAGAAAAATGAATTCATTGATAATTCACCAAATCTTTCCCACGACATCATTGAAAACTTCAACTCTTTTTTTTCTACAGTATTTATTCACATAAATGTCATTTGATAAATGACGATTTCATGTTTTCATTCCGATTATTGTATGAAAATGGCACAATCATGCGCAACGTTTATTTGATGAACTTCGAATCGAAGGATATCGTGTGAGTCGCGGACGATGACTCCTGTTCGAACAGATGCTTAGTTTCATGTCTACAGGTATAATTCAGCGTGTCACAAACTTTTTCCGTGTTTCCCGAGCAAACACCCGACGACGCGTGTTACTCAATTGTTTGCTAGACAGAAAACCCTTTTCAGGCCAAAACTACGAGATTTATGGCTTGAGCGAACGACTGACATTTATCGTTGCGGTTGTGAATGGATCAGCTGATTATTTGACGAATAAATTCGACTAAATTACGCACATAAATTTCACGCTGAGAAAGGCGTTCATTCAGTAGCCTTGGAAAATCGCTAAAAAATGGACTGTTTGAAAAATCGTGGGTTCTTTTGAGGCTTTCATTTTTGGAGTATTTTTGGAACGATGTTTTGAAAAGGAAGTCAACAGTAAATGCGTCTTAAACATTAATTTCTTCGAATCGATTTGATTTATTTTTGTGTGCATCAGCGTTAACTGCTTTCCGCTACATTATTTTTGAATAATGATGTTGTTCAGCAAAGTACTCTTCCGAAATGCAAATTTAAAGTATAGTAAAAGTCATGGTAATATTGAAAATCATTGAACATTTCTATAAGTAATTTATGTAACAATTATCACAATTAATTAAAAACAAACATGTATTCAGAATGATATAAATAATTTCAACTCATTTAATACAATTATATCCAATTTAATTTTCAAATTATGTATACCTTCATATGATTATGACAAATGAGTTCTAATAAAATAATTAAATACAATTCATTTCACCTAAAATTATATATATATAATTCATTTCACTTAAAAATTTGACGAATTCTGAAATCGGTAATGTTACAATAAATGCTTATTATTAATTCACTGTTAATTCAAAGATGTCATTCAAGTCAATTTTTATAAACATTCATGCAAAAAAATTGTTTATTATTCTGAGTATTATTGTTGACTTTATGTAGTAACTAATAAATTACCAATAAATAATTAAAATAATCGGATCTTCCAAAAAGGTGCCCATGACTGTTCCTTGAAGGACAGAGATAGAAGTATACAAAGAAAGTAAGGATAGAAATAGAAGAGTGGAAGAAAGTAACGTGATTCGTTGTGCTGGCACAATTTGCATGAGAAGAACTGCGCTATGATTCCTGAGGCTAAATAATTCTAGATCGCACTGTTAAATCTACATATTGCGGTCGTATCGAATGTCGGGGATGAAGAAAGAGGCCAGGAAATGCATCCCTCTAGTTCGAATGGATTTTCTAAGCAGTCCGGATTTGTTCCGAACTCACATGCTTATAACGGTTTGCATATCAGTGCCAGTTTCTATTTTGAGTTACATCGAACTAGAATTATTATAAGGTCCTTCGACTAGACAAAATTTACATCTTAAATCTTGTCTTTTGTCTACTTGTTCAAAGCTCCTTTTTTCGAAACCAAAAAAAAAAAATTTATAAAAGAACTGATTTCAGTTCCGTTTTTTGTTACAAGAATCAAAATTAATTTCTTAAATTATACATTAAAAAAAATTATAACTACATTGTAAAATTTCTTTCATATTAATAAGCAAACTTATTAGAATTTTTAAAATTAGTTTTTTT
>JABFQD010002189.1:0-15862 GCA_022817045.1 Psix sp. ZL-2020 | reverse complement strand
TGAGGATATTTTCTATTTGATTTAAGAAAACTGTATTTGATTCAAGTGTGTTTCACTTGAATCAAGTGAAATTTGACTTGAAATAAGTGAAATATATACTTCAATCAAGCTCAGGGTTTTTAAGTATCTTATATACTTGGTATGAGAATATATTTTTTTTCAGTGTTAATTTAAGGAAGAACAATGGAAAGAGTTCTAATTTAGTTAGGAACACCCTTCTACTATTATGAGCCACCTAAACGCTAACATGAATTACTATTTATAACAATAAATGTTTTATAACATTTTATTTTATAAAATATTAATTCATTAATTATGTTTGTAAAGCTTTAATTGTAAATGCAATTAAACCTAAATAGGTAAATTGTATTAAAATAAGATGGTCCATTATATCTGCCATTCCTCCACTGATACATAAAACATATACGATGAAAAATGAATTTAATAATTATTCATTTGAACAAACAATGTAAAAGTATACTTGTGATTATAAATTTAATTTATGACAAATTAAACAAGTTCGTTAATATTCATGGTGTAAACTGAAGAAATTCTCTGATATAATCACCATTTCATTTTGCATACGAGTGAATTCGTTTCCTCTGTACTGATAACAATGACAAAAGAATAATAAAATTGTACGATACCATTTAGATTCTGACCAATCGAAGAAATATTTCTAGCGTATAATAAAATATTTATTTGTGAAGGAACCAAATCTAGTTTTCGAGGTCAACGAACGGCTGTGCTGCGAGAATAAGCGTGTCCGTGTTGATTTGGAATGCATATCGATTTGAAATAAGCGTAGCAATTTCACTTGTCGTAAAGTTTTATCACCAGTCCATCGTAAAAGGCACAGTCAATTCTTCGCCATGTATTATTTTTGCATAATACATGAAATGTATTATTATCCCTCTGAGAAGCATAATCCGTATCCAAATATACACATTGATAGGGACACAATGAACCCAGCACTTTTCGGACCACTCGATCAAACTATCTCGAGAGAATTATCGACCTTTTTATCGCTATGCCTGAAGCTGTGCGTCACTACTGATTGACGTTTCAAAACGACATGTATTTTGTCACCTGTTGATCAACAGCCCAGATACAACCGATCAGACGCTGTCACTGTTCTGAGTGGCTGACAGTAATATTTCATTGGTAGCCCAAATTACGAGACACCAAACACACGCACTTTCTTCGAGAAGGTCGAAAACGATGTTTTCGATTTCAGTCTGCCGAAAGAATATCTGTTTTTATTGTCTCGAGTACGCGCGCTATGACAGATGCGCGCGTGCTTTCGCAACCTATCAAACGCATCGAGGACTTTCTGATCACACGCAGCGATAGAAACTCTGGGTAATTGTCGTGTTATCTCGTTATCGGATAGCTGTAAATAAACGTCCTCTCGGTCTTGCGAGTGCTTTGTTTCTGCATACGATGCTGCATGTACGACAGAAAACAAATTAACATTTTTTTCTACGCTCATTTTTGCGAATGCAATCTCATCTTCACTGCCGATATATTTTCCGTAACTTTTTCTTTTGTCATCAATATTTTATCGGTTTAACATTTCTTTTGTAAAGTGTATAATTAATTTGAGGAATACAATATTTGCGAGAGCATAATTGGCAAATTTGTAATTTGATCAAACTGGCACAGTTGGTTTGACAACAATAATTTGTAATTTATAGAAAATTCTAATGATTAATATATTGTGAAAATGTTTACACAAACTTCTAATTTTACGTTCGAAAGTACGAAGAAACGTAAATCTGATATCGCGCTTTAGTTGCGCAATTTTCAAGACGACGCACAAGTGCGGCATTAAACGTCGCTAATTAAAGCTGCACGCGGAAACTAATGAAGCGAATTTTTCAGATGACTTTGCGCGCACCGACGCGCTCTTATGTTACGGTATTTCACCCATAAATAAACGTACGGCCTGAAGAGGAAAAAAAGTGTTCTCTTGCGGGATTCCGCAGACCTTAGTTTTGCGCAATGCACCAAATCCGGCAGCTGTGCGAGTGAACCGGCCAATTATCACGCGCCGAACGTGATCGAGCGATTCTGCCGATCCATTTTCATATCGACCTGTTACGGCTTAACGAACTCATTTTCTCGTCCGGCTGCACTATAATTTTCTTATCCCCCGATGACGGGCAAACCGGCAGATCACTCGTCAATGTCAAATGGACCAATCATACTGGTCCAAGACCATTCGAGATTGTTTAGATAAATTTAATTGAGATGTGAACTTGGAGGTTAAGTTTATCGAGCAAAGGCCGCTGAATTTGTATCAGCGATCAAAAAAGCGCGCCTTTTTCCTGATAAAGGCAATGTAAAAAATACGAAACCCGAGTCTTGAGATTGAAATTCATTTTTACCGCGTGTTTCCCATAACTTCCTAATTGCTGAGGAGAAATCAATTTCATCAGTAGGGTATAAGCGAACAAATCGTTCGGCAATTTTCGCGTCTGCTTCCTGCGAAGGCCGAAGACGTCGCGTACAGGAATAAGTCACATGTTCTTGGAAGCGTGATTTTTGATTCAGACGTATCTCGCACGAATCTCGATCTTCGATAATGTTTAGTAGAAATGATAAATAATGCATAGATAATGATCGCGATTAAATCTAACGCCGTTTCATATGCCGCTATGACAGATAATCGGCTGGCTATCTACATGCCTTTCATTTCGCGCGCATGAGATGCGCACACGAACGACCTTGATCATATAACGCGCGCTGCAATAATTATTGCTTTCGATCGCACAAATCGCGAATGGGTTTGCGGTATAATCGCGCGTGGAAAGTCGCGCCTGTGATTGGTCGTCGACACCCGAACTGGCTGATTAACCCCCCGATTTGTCACGCGCGCGTCCGATCAGTGCGATCCGTTACGCTTTTAACTATAATTTATTCGCAAAATATATATCCATATACTTCCCTGAGAAAGCGCGATTTGCCGGCGCGAGAGAACGCCTACAAAAACACCTGAATATCGGGTCGATCATCAAAAGATCGGGGCGATTTATTCGATGTGACCTTGATTGGCTGATAATTATCACCGACAAAGGTACTTGGATGAGATTTTTGTTTAGCTTTTCGTTGCGCTTTCTTTTTTGACTTTTTGTCGACGAGTAATTTAATTGAACTTTTTCCACGCAGTGAATAGTCTCATTTATACCTTGTCATTAGGTCATTATACCGTTTGATTAATGGGACATTTTTTCTTACGCAGAAACCGATATAGGAACTACCAGTGAGTTTTCACCAGCGAATGACGATGAAAGAAAGATTGAGTGTTATTATTTCGGAATCGAAAGGAGAAACCTCAGATAAAAGCCGAAAACAAATATCATTCATTTTCTATTTTGCATGGCAGTAGTAATGAGCTACCTTTTTTTAAAGAAACCATTTCAGACACCTGTGAAAAGTATGAATTATTACTTCGCCAACTACTGTATTTGATTATTTAAATTAATTTTTATGCGCAAAAATTATTTTTCCGCACACTAAAGTGTGTATAAAAGAGGCCTGTTTGGAAGAAAAACATTGTTTGTAACAAAGGCGCTAGAAGCCCTTGTATTAAAATGTATTCTTTTCTCACACAAGTTATGTAGCAGCGCCGCATTTTCAAATTATTTGCAGTGGAGAAAAATGACAGTTTCTGTCACATAGAAGTGCCAGCGTTTAATCTGAAGCTTCACTTCTGCATGTCTTGTAAGAAAAAGTACGGTAACTTACTTGTAGACAGAGTAGATTATTTTTCTTTTCTTTACAAAATACGTGTAATATCATTAATTTTTCCAACTAGTAAGGTAATATATCATTTTATATTGGAATTTATATTAGAAATAAATTACAGTCGATAAAACAAATATTTTAATTTGTTTATAAAGTTTATGGTTATTAACATTGATGGATTGTATTTTTATGATTAAAACAATAAAATTGAAACCTAATAATTAGCTAAATACCAAAACATTTTCTTATAACGTTTGGAAATTGTTAGAAATTGCATTGAACTAAATGCAAAAATTAAGTTTGATCATAAAATACATAGTATAGGAAAATATCCCAATATCATCACGAATATTTTATGAAAATTGTGTTTATTGTGATGAAAAATCGTTCCTTCGAATGGATCTACATTGTATGGATACATTTATATTTGCATAATTGCACAGTACTTTCTGTAAAATGTAGAGCTAAACGAATTGATTATTTTACTATTGCAATTTGACCATTTGAATTCTTCGAGTTAATTTTATCATATCATTGTGTATTTAAATTGCTATCTTTGCAATAGTTTTCTCAGCGCAAATAACTTAAAAGCGAGTCGATAACTCTGCTTTCGAACTATTATCTACCTAGATAAACATTTAATTTCAAAAGTTGTTAAAAAATCGTGATAAAGTACACAGAATCGTGGAAGGTTTTTTTAGTACGCGACAAAGTGAAATTTAGAACAGCGATCATTCCGTTGAATTGATTATATTGATTTAAAAGGTATCATTAAAAAGACATAAAATTATTTACGAGGTCTTTAATTCGGTTCAAAATTTAAAGAGCGTTTGACTAAATAATGTTTCCGAATCGCCGATGGCAGAATCGTAGCCGGCAGGAATTGCAACAGCTCGAGTATATTTGATGAAGTGTATGCGGTAATTTATCTACGCATCAAAAAGGGGAAACCCGTTTTCAGGGAGGCTTTATAAAAAGCACGCGCTAGATGCTCCCGTGAGATGAATTTCACTTGTCTTCGTATCGTAATTTATTCCGAGTCATATATAAAACATTAATGACATTAACATCTAACAGAAGTTATTTGGATATTGGAATGATTTCATTATGGGAGTCAAACGAAGATCAGCAAAGTACAGTCTCAGGAAATCGAATGTAATTATATATACCATACATTATATTACCCTCGTTATGTTAATTTACAGCTGAACACTATATAAAATAGACCCATTAAAGATACCGTAAACTCGCGTTTCGCGCCCCATTTTGAATCTAATATCAATGATTTTAGGTGTTGCAATAACCTAAATGGTCCAAGTTACAAAACAAAGTGTTTGAGAAATGACCTATATGATGGTGTTTGAATTATTATATAGAGTCTGCGAAAGTGCATCTGATTTACAATTTGAAGAGCGATTTCTAGATGCCAAATAAACAGTTTTCAGGGTTTCGAAAATGGCGCAGCGACAAATTGCTGCTCGAGTTAATAAGGTTGGAGATCTAGGTTTTATGATTTTATTCTCGTGCAATTGCGGATAATATGCTCGCGCTTATACACACCGAGCTGCCACTCGATTTTAATCGGCGCTCCAATCTCAGACTCTGGCGCGGCGAATAACTACATGCATTTACTTTAAACAAAGTTTATTCGTTCTCAATAAAATCGAATTATCCAGATTCGCATATACGTTTAACCTTTCATTTAAATATGAGGCCAGTCTATTACATTGTCGACGGTTTCTCAGAGCGTAACGAGTAGAACTAAGCAAAAAGAGTTATACATAGCAAAATTCAATAAATTTGCTTTTCATATTACAATCACTTTTTACTATTCACACAAACAAAGAAATCATTTCATTTATTTCAACTTCACTCTCTTCAATAATATACACTTATTTATTTTACATCACAAAACTGATGAAAAACTGAAAGCAAAGCTGAGAACTCGTTTTAAGCGAGAAAATATATGATTTAACTCGCAGCATTTTATTTCTGACTAATAAAAATTACATCTCTACGTGAATAACGAAACATACTGAAGATACGAGTAAAGCTGTACGCGTGTCTTGTTGAAGCACTGGCAATAAAATCTTAAGGAACAATATAGCTGCGCAGTAAATGTTAGTTAAATATGCAATATTAAAAGTACAAAATAATAATGAAGCGAATCGTACGCGAGATTCATTGTGCAAAAATGTTGATTTATGGCGTTGTCGTCACGAAAAATGTGTTTGAAAGAAAACGGTTTTTGGCCCGAAGGTTGGCTTCGTTGTTGTGCCAACGGACAAATTACACGCGATTGTCCTTTGCTCAAAACTCAACGATTCTTCATTCATGGACAAATGAATTATAATCGTCCGTGAGTTGTCTAACCGTAGAAACAACGGTGAGGCGACTTTTCGATGGCGATTGCATAAACATCTACCAGCCGTCTGAATAATTGCGTCTCTATTGATTTTAGTGAGAAATATTTTTCTTCTCATGTTCTTTTTCCTTCTTTCTTAATAAAAATTTGCATCAAATTATCCTTCTCGTATAAATAACTAGTTGCGGTCATAATTGTTGTCTGTGATGTTTCTGCAAGAGAAAACCTGTTGAACCGATAAAGTTGTGCAAGCATCATTTAGTTATTACACTTTTTTCGAAGCTTTTGTACTAGACTGTAAGAGAAATCTGATCTAATTATCGCGACGAGAATCGTAGTTTCCGTGTGCTAGTGTATACTTTTGACTCAAACAATATGTCACGATATCGTGATTGACACTACAGGGCCACCTAGAATGAACTAGCGCTCGCAGATTTTCATAGAAGCTGCATAGTTTCCTTATAAGTGTCATTTAATTAAATGTCGAAGCAGGAAGTGGTGTTTCAACTACTTTTATTTTTGTGAAAAAATAACAGCTCCGAAGAATGAATGTCATTAGTGTGAAAAAAAAAGAAGAAAACAAAACAAATTACTCTTATATAGATTTCTTGGCTGCAAAAATTTGATCTCAAAGGAGATCAAAATTCTCTAATGTACTAACGAGTTTTCTCTCGCAGTAAAATAATTAAAGCAAATGATTTAACAATCACATTGTTCATTCAAATATGCATTATTCGTTTTTTGCTTCTTTTTTCTAATACTTGAAAATCTATAGTACTTTTTAAATGCCTTGAAATTGGACATTATTTGCAAGTATTGTTTTGATCGTAATTCAGACTTCATGTTATGCGAGCAGACAAATAAAAAAGTTATTATTGTAATTTAAAGTAGTAATAACTTGAATATAAGAAAAGAAAATATTTATCACAAGACAACGTCGAGAGATTGTTTAGTTGCACATTACACTTAACCAGTCTATAATATTGACTGAAATCAGTCACGTCATTGATAAGTATTGACAAAATGTATGTTACAACGGTGACTGTCTGATCAGACAAAGCGTAACGTCTAAATCTAACGAAAGGAATTTATTTTAGCATATGAATTATTGCTAATTTTTCACAGTTGTTCTAACAACTGCAGAAGATGAGCAAATTACTGGCAACATTTTTATGTTAAATCACAAATTTGCATAGCCATTTTATTTGAGTTTTCAATTTTTTCTCAATTCAGTCATAAATATAGCTTCAGTGCTACATAATTATTTTTGCAATAAGTATATATTGTTAGCCATGCAGACTTATAATTGATTTTACTGTAATGCGATTATTCTATCGTCATTTGAATATTCTCAATAACCCTGTCAATGCCCAAACATGACTTCGTTTATATTTGTATAGATTGCTGCGTGTCAAACAAATTGGGACACGGATTTTCGATAAAAAGTCTCGTTAAGTTAGAGATCCTTGCAAAGGTCGAAAATGAAGGCAAAAATGATCTCGTCAGTTCAGCATCTTTTTCGATCGTCTTTTTTATTTGCGCGGCTGATCGATGACAGTGTAAGTGGTACACAGTTTACGCTGAAAGCTACCATAAAATTGTAGCCGCGTACTCTGATTGGGGATTAGCAAGCACTTGCGTTGCATTTTGTAAGCTTAATAAAACTGCAGGACGAACAACCGAGGGGATCCGTGGCGATTTTCTTCTTCGTTACAAGGAAGTATCCATAATCCGCGACGTAATTGCTTAACACTTAACCCTTTTATGATTATTGTGACGTAGATGATTCATGGAAAAGCGGGCAAATTGCGCGGTGATAAAAATCGCGTACAAATATGATAATTGTGCAGCTACTTTCTAGAATATACAGTCACGTCTGTTATAACTTTATGGTTACAGCGAGCGAATATACTTTGGCGTTATATAAGTCATAAGTTCCGAGTCTGGTTATTGACGAGCGGAGACAAAAAAGGAGCACTACTCGATCGAACAAAGAAACATTCACGACTAAAGTATCGTGCACTTAGCCGGGAGATAGTTTTTCAGTCGCCTTCCGTGCAGTCAGATATGGTTTTAGTTGAATTTTATGTAATCCAATAGTTTATTCGACGCTTATAATGGCCCTACTAATCTTCATTATACCTAATAAAATCGCGTCCAAATGATTTTTCTGTCACTTTCCCCAAAGCTGCGTTTCTTATTTTACAATACCACCGGTTTATTGTGAGAAAACGAACTTTTTACATTCGTTGTAAAGGTGCAAGCATTAACGATGATGTAAAAGTTGAATCAATCTTAACAGCCAAAAGTCTCGAGTAAGAAAAGTAATAACTGTCAAAAAGAAATGGACATTACAAATGTACTTGCTAATGAGACATTAAAAAAAAAAGAAAGAAACTATTCGATGTTATCGATGTCCTATAAAGTCCACTTTTCAATTCAATCAAAATGAAAAGTAAAATTTTTTACGCGCCCTTTTTTGCTTCTCCACATGAAGTAGTCGGCTACCGTCACTTGAATAAAAAATGTCCGCCAGTAGGACCGGGTTCCGTTATTCAATGCCTGACATCTGCGCATATTTGGTAGATAAATCATAACTTGCGCAAGTGGTCGGAGCATTGCTCTCACTGCGCTCATTAAAATCACTGAGATAGCTCGTTTTTCGAGCATCACATTGTGTTATCGCGTCTCAACCTCATAAACCAAAACAATCGTAGCGATCTGATCGACAGGCGCGGCAAGAGTCATCTGTTGACGAGTCGGAGAAACTGCATCCGGCCGTAAAAATGACGTATAGATTATGTAAGTTTTATTCGTTACTAAGCAGAGTTATAATAAACCATTCGGAAACCCGAATCGCGGCTGAGTCAGAGTGCTTGCGCAAAAGTCTCACAATGTCGACAATTAGCAAGGTTTTGCAAGACGCAGTTCGCGGGCCTGCAGGCGACGCGCCAAGCCCGCTTGCTATTCTTCTCTCAAGGTCGAAACCCTTTCGAATCGCGGAATCCGGCGACGTAAACAATTTCTTGGGGTTTCGCGGGCATGTTCGACCAATCGCCAATGATAAATCTGGAACCGATCACTGGGTGCGGTCGCGTAGAGTTGGCGATCCGAGGATGATGGGATCGGTTGGCAATCTCGTGGAATCGATTTGATATTAATGACGAGGATGCGGCGCATCGCGTTTTTATGACGCGCACTTGATCCCAACCGATTTCAAGGTTATGAATATGTAAAAAGGAAAAGAACACGATAGGGGCCATGTCTTGAACAAAATTATCACGTTGGGATGTTGAACAGTTCGGTTTGTGTTTGGAATCGGGTACATTTTTATGAGGCTATGTTTTGAGTCATATACTTCACCGGTACATTGTGAGCTACATGCGTCCGAATGGTTTTAATTTGTTGCAAGAGGAAAAACAAGTTGTACGAGCTGCGAAGGGAGAGCTTATGAAAAGACATAGATGCAAGAGAAACGAAATTCGGATATCTGATTTCATGACTAAGCATGCTGGATTCGAATTCGAGAAGGCGACTCGAACGTTTCTTTCAGCGTCGATAAAGATCGAGACGTTGCAAAAATATCAACTTTCTTGTTCCGGTGTAACGATCCAGCTGATTTTTTCACAAGACCAAAGGTGCACTGACGTAATGTTTATTTATGTTTCACGTGCGTTTTCTCATTTTTGGACCTGTAAAAAAATCTTTTTTGCAGCTATGTAAAATGATATTGTTTCGAGTTGAAATAAACAAGCTGATAGATAGATAGATGGACAGTTTTATTTATGTGAGCAACTGATTTTGTAATATAGTCTCGGAAGGCTGACCTATTGCTCGAGCTCGATCTAATTAGCTTGATTACCGGAATCTGATGATAGACCTTTTCCTCAGTAGATTCGTTAGCGCGGATCAAAAGACAAAATCGCTCTGTCGACAAGTACTATAATACTTATTTTTACTCGACTATCTGATGCTATTAGAATGCTACGAGAGCCATCACATTTAGTATCGTCCAATTTCAACACCCGGATCGCGTGCCTCATCAGTTTTAGTTTTACTAATAAGGCAACTTTACCAGCAATACGATATTATCGCAACACATACTAATAACAGTCCGATGCATTCCTATTTAAATTTCTATTCCTAGTATTCGAACCGAGAAATAAACCAGAGATTTCGTGGCAAAACATCTTAACCAGCGAAAAATTATTTGCAAATTTACCAGTCGCTTTCGAAGAAGAAAAAACCTTTTTTTTATTTCAACATTGATTGTTGATCTTTTAAACCGAACAGCGTCAAATGTGCATGAATTCAACTCAAAGTCGCTTATTATAACCCCGCATTACATCCTTTGTAGCTTGGCATACGCAAAAACTTGCAAAGCGATCGTGTTTGCTTGCGATCGGTAAAAAACTGGGCCGCGTTAATGAAGATTTCGCACAGAAATCGGTCATAAAAAAGTGATTAATGAAACGAGCGCAGTCGGTAATGAAGCGCGAATTTGAAGAGCAAAAAGTAGGTGAAAAAGGATGCAAACATTGGTGTTACATCAGAAATCGGTACTTTTTTCGAAGGTTGGAAATCTGGGGGAAATATGTGAGTGCCAATTTCTGAGCGCACCCCTCTTAAAAAGAAATTTTTAACGCTGTATAAGAGAACAGGTTGCAGAAATGGACCAATGTAAAAGCAGAGTTTTTTACATTAAAAAAGTACTTGCGAATAATTAATGAGATAGAACTGCGATAAGCAGTTGCAGCGAAACAACACCCGTGCCAATGAAACGACTCCACGCGATATCAAATTCCCCGTAATTTTATGGTATAATCACAATGTGAATGTTTCGTGCAATTTAAACGGGTGCGTCGTGCCATTAATGTCTCATTTATGCGCGTGTTAATGCGTCTGAGAGACTAAAGTTCGTTGATTCGAAAAGCGAAAAGCGAATACTTAATGAATTTTGATTTTTCCTTATGATGACATTCGAGCTATTTTGGAACGATTTGTAATATTGGCGCAATAAAAATAAACGTCCGTTACGAAAAAATAGTAACTTTTTTTCATCATATACCGATTTTTAAGTGTCTATTATGTACGTTGAGTCAGCTTGGGTCGTAAAATCTATTAAAATAGATCAAATGCAATTGCAACTGTAATTACTAGCTAGTTAAAGACCAATCAGTCAAAAGTTTATGGTGATTATAAACATTTTTCAAAACACGATTTCAAATCAGATACGCGGTTTCATGAAGAGCGAACTTTTAATTACACATTGGATGTTGTCTATTTTGCAGTTCATTTATATGGAAATTTATTGATAAGAATGCGCGCGCACGATTATGGTAAGTCGAATTTGTGTTATCATTAACGGGCGTGATGCATGTTTACCTTCGGTAGAAAAATGCACTCGAATTAATTGGCCGACATCTAGAAACAAGTTTTCAGGAACTTTCAAAACTATGGTTTACCTCGATGATTTTCACTTATTTATCAAGTTTAGTACGAGACAAAAATGTTATTTTATTGCACCTTACGGTTATCGTAATGTGTCATAAACTTTTTAACGTACAATTTACAGAAGTCGTGTCAAAGTCACGCCCGCGCAAAAAATTAGTCGTATGAAACTTGATAAAATCGTGGTGATGCTTGGATGATCGCGCGCTCACGTGTACGCTCACAATTATCATTAATGAAGGTGTCAACGCCAGTTAACTCACCTGAAACAAAAAAGAAAAATGAAGGTGAAACACGTGATATTCAGATATTAAAAATTATACACGCATTCATTATGTTTCGTTCATTACATTGTAGCGAGTTACGAAATTCATATATATAAGACCATACTTGTCATTTTTGCTTTTCGTTTTTCAAATTTCGGAACTCACTTTTTCCCTCTGGGATAAATACTACAAATCGCAGACAACCACGGATAGATAAACGATCGCGAAAAATACGAAAATATTCCTTTCACTCGACTGCGAGCTTAACATTGAGCACGCGGCGGCACATGAAGTTTTACAAAAAGAAAACAGCTTTAGCGATCGTTATCCGCCACTCGTATATACGTACAGGAACATAGGGGGACGAGCATTTTCTCGAAAATCAGTCACGAAGCGCGCGTCGACCGCCCGCGGTAAGCGATTGTGAAACCAATGATTCCCGCTCATCCGAACCGTGGCCGTATCGTCTAACGGCACTTTTCCTCCCGCCTCTCAATGCCCATTAAACATCATGGGCATCCGATATATTAATTATTTGTAACCTATATTGATCTCAGTTTTTTGCTTCGCCTCGACGTAAGTATAGAGAAATACACTACTGGTTTTGAAAAATGATTTCATTTGTGAACCAAGAGTAGGTTATCACGATGAAAAAATGTTTTGTAGGTGTTTCAATTGAACATCATCATAAATTGATATTTATGAGTACTTTGTATTACAGACATTATAGGGATATTTATTATCATTAAATATAAAAGAGTTTCACAAAAAGCAAATAGAATATTCATGTTATCAGAATAATTGTTGTTTCATTTAACTTTGTCTTTTAATACATTACATGTGTTAGAAACAAATAATAGTCATTTTTTTAAGACATAATAGTTACATTTTTATGTATTTATTTTTGAAGTGAAAATTATGTCTACAGATTTGGTATGTAATATATTCATAACTGTCTTAGGGCTGCAATTCAATAAGTGATTTGAAACTTTCGTATAAGGTAAAAGATCAAATTTATGACCATAATTCTATTAAGAAGCATTTCAAATAGTTTATCAAATACAATCATTTGTAATGATGTACATTTTTTATTTTTTATGCAGAAAAAATGATGAATATGTTTTGAATCTAAAATCATGAGCGATAATCAGTTAAAATAGCTTAATCTTTTTGTGTCAAACGGGATAGTTAAATATAAAATAATTACAATAAGCCTCCGTGTAATCTGTTTTCACAAAATAAGCTTTTTGAAGTGGGAATAAATAAGACATAAATATTATGTTTTTAATTGGCGCATTAAAAATGAATTCCTGTTAGTGACGGGCTGTAGTAAATAATCATATTGCGTTAAAAATTAATATTCAAATTATCAAGTGAGAGTTCTATATTACGTCTTCGAATATTAATTCATAAATATTTAGTATTTGATAAATAAAAAAAGCAGCTTTTATTTTTCATTTGGTGTTTTGGTTGCTGATAGGTATAAATCCATAGGTCCGTAATTGGATCATGTAGTTTCTCGGCAGACAAAAAATAGGATAAAAAATGACTTTTTTCAATTCAACTAAAAAATGTAATTCAAATTACTTCATGTTAGGAAAAAGATAGCTTCTTTAATTTGAATATTGATACTTCATTTTAAGACCACTTTTATAATCTTATACGAAAAATGTTTTGCATTGATTTCCATTTTTCTTACCTATACTTCAATTTTACATAGTCATTAATGAGATCTTTTATTTTATTACGTTTATTCAAGTTTTATTTAAATTGAAGATTGTAATATCTCATTTAGCAACCGTTAAAAAAGTTGAGTTGAAAATGTTGATAGTACAAATAATTTAAAAATAAAGAACCTGTTCAGAAAATAGTTATTTAAGCAACAAGGGCTTGAATATGTAATTTACGAGGCAAGCCGGAATAAACCGAGCGCCAGCTGAAAAGGAACACAGGGTCGCCGAGGGCGACACGATGATGTTTCTTCTTTGGACGCGCAAGCTTCCATTTCAGCATAGTCGAGTATTAATGCGCTTCACACCCATGTTATTTACAAAATTTTTCGTCATATCTTTGATATGAAAACATTTTCGGAAGAAGTCTGGATGGAATATGCATGAAATCCAATCTATCATTTCCAGATTTCATTCAATTCAAATTCATCTTGGTACAATTTATCTCACCACAATAGTATTTATACAAATATACAAATTAAATCTAAATGTTTGTCAATCTGCATAGACAATTTTCATTTTTCACTCAGGGCTAAATGAAAAGTATGAATTTTTATTCTAAGAAAAAAGATCATAATTTTGTTTTTTTTCGTACAGGAGTTATCAAAATGTTACTTTTGATCAAAAATATAATATGTTACGGCGAATTAAAAATAAAACTGTCATTTTCGTATCATCTTGAAATTTATGGTAAAAAGTAGCGATAAAATTGCCTTGAGTGTTCAATTTTAGAATAGCTATAATATGGATATAAGATAGCTATATGGCATAGCGGTTAAGACGGATTTTACCTAGATGCGGTATGAGTATAACATGGCTATAAGATGACTGTGGCATAACTGATGGTTGGCGATGAAATAATTATCAGAAAAGTATGACATATACTATAATAACTATGGTATAACCATGATATGATTTCAGCATAATGTATTTTTCATTTATTAATACATTTTAAATATATTTTGTATGAACAGCGGCAGAGTTTTCGAACCTGATTTAAGTGTATGAGATGTGTTCTCATCCTTTTATAATCAAATTGATGAAGTTTTTTCTTTTAATTTATGAAACATCCAATACAATTTTCAAGAAGTTCATTGAAAAAAACAAGGATACAATTGAAATTGTTTATTCTAACTATTTCAACGATTTGTATAAAAAGAGTAAGAAAAGTTACAAAAGATTTGTAAAACGTAAAAATAAAATAAATAATTATATAAAGGAAAATATAGATTAGCATAAAAAAATATAAAATAAAATTTAGAAAAAATCAAATAATTCAGGAAATATTTCAAGTATTGATTTCTCTTCTCTCAATTTCAATAATAAATCAGTTTTGCTATTGAATCTAAATTCTTTTCAACCTAGAAAAAAAAAAAACAAATTTCAACTGAATGAGTTAAGATAATTAATTATATTACAACAAATCCGACTTAACACATGATTAAAGATATTTTGACTGACTTTTTCTTTTGGTTTGAACAAACTTTATAACAGAAACACCAACAAAATAAAATAAATCACTAATATTTTTCTCTTATAAACCGTGGATTTGTCCCGCGAATGCAATATGAAATTCAAAATTAGCCAATAAATTGTACAAACTACGATTGAGATTTTTTCGCAGGCATTAATAACATACTGCTGGTAGAGCGCGTTAGAAACAATCTCAAAAGATTACAGGGTGAAATATGAAAGCGGTGCCGGATTAGACTTATTTATGGAAATTTATGGGTAGTCAGGGCCCAGGTTCGGCGAGCCGGGTCACGTTAATTGATTTTCGTAATGAATTTCGTTGTGATTGAGATTAGCAGTGATGGGAAGCCGGTACCCAAGTCTGTGACTGTGAATGCACGCGAGGAATAATCCAAGTGATTTATTACGCGGCTCCACATTGTGTATTACATGTCTACTCGGTAAGCCACTGACTGCAGTGACATCGGCGCAGACGATTGAACGACTTAAGTGGATAATGGCCCCTTTATGCAGACAATTAGGATGAATCGCGTTCCATTTCTGAATTCACTAAACTCGACGAGCGAGCCTCGTCTTTTAATTGTCGCTCGCAATATGACGTCACTTATTTCTGCCTAGTTATGCTGAGTTTTGGTCCAGCAGTTGAACCCCGTTTGGTTGGACTTAATTAATGAACAACTTGAATGAATAAAAGATCAGCGGCGTAAAATTATACACGTTCCGCTTAGAAATAATATTACCGCGAAACCGCGTAAAGTTACATAAAGTTAATTGCAATCATAACTATGAACAAAAAAATGATACATTTTATAACGTCGTATAATTAG
>JABFQD010002188.1:0-15863 GCA_022817045.1 Psix sp. ZL-2020 | reverse complement strand
TATTTAAAGCATGCAAGCAATTTTATTTATTTAATAAAATTAATAATTAATTCCATCAAACCATGGTATAGAAAAAAATGATCAAATTTCATTGAAAGCGCACAATACAGATTAAAAGTTCGAACATTGTATGGCTAAAAACTAAAATTGTAATATTAACATAATAATTAAATTATTCTGATATAATGTTAATATTAAAAATTTGTTCTCTCTATAAATTTATGTAATAAAACATTCTTAATATTGTAGGAGTAGTTAAGGCGTCAAATTAGCCGAGACCTAAACAGTCATTATCGACTGCCGGTAACAGGCATTGTCATCATGGCGTTACTTAAGATTTCAGAGCAAAACAAAATTAGAGAAAGAAAGAAATATGAAACAAGAAAATTACATTAAAAGAAATTTAAAGTAATAAAAATTAGAAAAGAAACATGAGATACAGATAATAAACATAAAATGACATATAATATAATAACGAATAATAAAATAAAATAAAAAAATAAACTCACTCTCAAATAATATAAAATATTTGAGAAAAGAAAGCGTATGAGAGATCTGAATACGGTGACCTATTGCACTGTTCACTAAAAAGAAATTTAAAATAATCTTTAATGCAACATCGAGATTATTAAATTGAGATTACTCATTTTTGGATTCTCCGTACTCAGGATCATCTGATTGGTTTTCGGCAAATTTTTCAGCCTATAGTTTTCAGGATTACTATATTACATCTCGAATCCTCTGTATCCAAGTGGCCAGCACTTCTCGGGCGGACGAAATTTGGACTTATCAATTGTGGCGTATCTTCACTGAGGATCGACACTGACGACCTAGTTTTAGAAAGCTCGTCCCGGCTCTACCCGGAAGTTTTGGCTGTGGCAAAGAACCGTATTGCTAGGATTCCTGTATCTAGCTAATCACTGGAACGGTGCTGTCGGAGTCTTTTCAGACATCTGACAATCTCATAACGCTTAAGGCGGAATTTTCAGCCGCGCTGTACTCACTTCTGATAACAGACCTTTTGGTCACGTCACCAAGAGACTTAGATTTCGCCAAGTCCAATCTCTTGTTTAGATAAGAGTTTTCTCAACCGCTTTACTTTGCAAAACGCTTGAAAACTACTCATTTGAGCTTTGCATTTTCTCGTATTATGCATGCAAGCTCAAAATTGGCTGAAAATTTATCCCCTATAAAATTAATTATTTAATTGTTATGTTGCCATTTTTAATCGTTCGCATGATCCTTTGTTTTTGATGCCCAAAATAAATGTATGCTTTTAATCTTTTCAGTAGTCTTTTTGGCACAGGTTGTTGGTTGGCTGATTATTAGCTCATTGTTTGTTTTTTTTTTAATTATTAATTTTATTATAGTAATTATGTCGTGTTTTAATTTTTTATATGATTTTTCACATTTTATTCGAACTCAGCAAAATTCATATCATTTCATATAAAAAAACCGATGGTTTTCAATTCTTTTTTTATGAACTTTAAATGTTAATAATTTTTTTCCTTACGTGTTTCGAAAAATCGAAATCAGCTATCAGATTCCGTGTTCCTTTTTCTATTGAAATATCTCAGTCTTATCTTTGAGCATTTTTTGAAATTTCATTTTATTGCACAGTGTTATTTTTATGCTGAATTATTTATAGAAACTAGGAAAATTTCGATATTTTTTCAATTCTGATTTCACTTGTAAGAAATTTAATGATATTCAAACTATTTCTGAGGAATAAGATTTAAGTTATAAAGTATTAAAAATATAATTAAAATGAGTATTAATTGATTTCTGTTTCCAAAAACAGAAATTCATTTTTTGTTCCTTGGGACGAAGAAGGTACTTTGATAAAATGAATATTGCTAGTCATAATTTTATTGAACATAAACATTACTTGGTGCACGAATTTCGTTAATTCTGTTGGTAATCTGATTTATTTTTTATTCCAGGTGAATTTTGATACTTAAGTCCTAGAATTTTGTAACGTAACTTGTGACAAATCATTCCCAATATTAACTAGTAAAACACATCCATCGTATAAAGACCTTAGAGAAATTCTCAACAATTTTAAATAAAAACTTCTTAGAGAAATTCTCAAAGCACTATTTTTTTTCTTTCCATTTAAGAAATACTACTTTGGTTCATAGGCTGGATTACAGATGTTGCATGAGTTAGAATTGTATTATCAGAATAATCCTACAGCGTAAATATAATATTAACTATCGCAAAAAGAATCGTGGTAAAAAATTACATTTGAAATTCATTAAATCTGAATGATACAAACTTTTCATTTTGATTGAATAAACGCTTTCTAACTTCTCGTGAAAATTATGGCAATAATTCTGCGAAACCGTCTTTATCCTTCCAAAAATTTTTTTTGTGTGCCATATTTAAAAGTTATGTACTACAACTTTTCAAAACTCTTAGTTTGTTTGATTTCACAATAATAATTTTGACATAAATTGTGCCACTTTTTTTCTTTCTGGTTTTCTCATAGTTTGTTGTTAGAATTCGTTTTAGTAACCCTTTCTAATAGCATTTAATCTCGTCTGCATTATAATTATTTTCTAAAGAAACATCTTTTTTTTAACATATTATTAGTAGACAATATTTCTTAAAAAAAATTGCAACTTTCTTATTTCATTGAAATATTAGAAATTAGTTCTTCTAATAGTCATATTATTTGGCTTTTAGTCACAGTAATATTTTAGTCAAACTTATGACCAAAATGGTCTCTTTTAACCATGTGGAGCGGATATAAAATTGATTTTATCGCCCTCAGGCTCAAAATTAAGGGGCAAAGTAGCAATGAGCGTAAAAACACAGTGGAAGATAAGATCGGCCATCCACAAAAATACAGAGGGTGAACAAAACCGCAATTGGTATTTCAGGTAGTTGTTACGTAATTTGAAATATTCGTTCAGTATACATTTTTATTTTCGATTCATAAATAGAACTTCTTGTGTATTATGTTTTGATCATTCAATTTTGTTTATAGGGGTCTCGTCTCCGACCCTCACTCGCCCAGTTCTCAGAATGTTTCCGCTTGTATATTTTTATGGGTGCAAGAGTTATTTATACTCGGTTAAGTTTTTATTCGAACCAAAAGAATCTTCTGGAAGTGGAAGAAGTTGGGAGATCTCGGGTTTCTTCACTTTTCTGAAAACTTGTTTCTACTTGATAGCTCACCTTGACACCTGATAGCTGTCCTTGATACACAAATAGTTATTTGGTAACGGGATCTTCCATAGAAAGTCTTCGCATAAATGAAGTCTGAACCATTAAAAAAAAAAAAAAAAAAGAATCTATAGTCTTAAAGAAACTTGCAAATTTCAAATAGAAACCCTTAATTTTTTATAGCAGATTCGAATTTTCCGTAAAATATAAGTAAATTTTATTTGAAGCAGTTTTTTTGTTTTCCAGTAGATGGCACTGTAATCGTAGAAAATATAATTTTTCGCAACTCTAGTGAAATTGCACCAGAGGGTGAAAAAACATGGTAGTGTTTTTAAGAATCTTATCACTATTGATAAGAGTGAGCACCCCCAACCTCTGATTGGAGGCATATCATTTTTTTTAGTTTTTAGTTTGTTTCTATTCGCCATGCACCGTCCTTGATTTTTTGAATTAGGTTACCTTAGTTTTTGGTCTATCTGTTGCTGGGGAATGGAATGAAATTGCGGTACGAGCTGCAGTTGCTCATAATCCTCACATCAGTATTCAACAAATAAGTCATGGTGCGGGAATTAGTCAGACTACTGTTTGGTAAATATTGAATACCAATAAATATCATCCGTTTCATGTTTCCTTGCGTCGAGAACTTTATAACGGTGATTTTCAGAATCGAATAACGTTCTGTCCATGCGCGCTTCAACAAATACAAAGGGATCCTTAATTCTTTGCGAGAGTAGTGTTCTCTGATGAATCGAGTTTCAAGAATAATGGTGCAATCAATTGAATGACAATTTGAATGATGAAAAATATTGAATCTTCTTGGAGGACGAACTTCCGTTATTGCTTGCAAACCTTCCTCTCAACGGTCGACAAACAATGTAATTTCAACATGATGGTTGTCCAGCTTATTATTATCGAGAAGCACGAGAAGTATTAGATTGCGTGTACCCTCGCCGGTGGATCGGAAGAGATTTTACAGTAACTTGGCCTCTTAGATCACCAGATCTTACCTCCCTTGATTTTTATTTGTGGGGTTACTTGAAGGATGAAGTTTATAATTGAATGAATCACCGCTGCATGTCATAAGATTCCGCCTGAAAAACTTCGCAGTTGTGTTCAATCTTTCACAATGCGGATAAATAAATGCATCGAAGTGGGTAGCTAAGTATTTGAGCACTTGTTGAAATAATTATTTAAATTAAGCACTCCGACAATAAGAGGCAAGGGGACTCACCTAAATTTTCAAAAACTTATTTTCGTTTTTTATTTTGGAACGTCCTAGCAAGAAGATTTTGGAATATTTATCCCTTTTGAATCCTATTTCTTTCATTCTTGAATGTTATTAACGATGTTATTGCAATTTGAAATTGAAAAATTACCCCTCGCTCTTTATCAAAGGTTGGGGGTGCTCACCTTTATCACTGTTGATGAGATTCTTAAAAACATCAAAGTTTTTCACCCCCTGATGCAATTTCACCAGAATTGCTCTAACGTTTGGTTGTTTAATGGCATTAACGATTTTTAGTGCTCAAATTTTTTCAATCATCAATATAGAATTAGAATAATATACATTCAACAATTTCTGTAGGGATTGAAAACTTTGTTGTCATCTATACTAGAAAGTTGCAGGAGGCATTACAGATTCTTTAACTATTGAGGTTAAAGGTGTAAAAAAAATGGAAGATGACTACGTAATATATATAAAAAATAACATAATAAAAAAGCGCTATAAAAATACAATGTGCATTGTATTTTTGTATGGTCAGTACTTCAACAACTTTGGATATAAGTTTACAAACAAACGATATCCACTTATTCCCGAAGAAGCTTGTAGAAAAGATTACGACAAATCGTGATGTAAACGGGAACATACAGTTATGTTTTGAAGAAAGAGATTATTATTATTATTATTATTATTATTATTATTATTATTATTATTATTGTTATTATTTTTTTATGTTATTATATTTTTATTAATATTCTATTATAGGCGTAATTTAATTTTTGAAAGTCTTGTTTTGCGTTAAAGCATAAGTTTTGGAATTTTTCGGAGGTCAGTATCCGATACTTAACATTACTTCCACAAAGGAAGAAACTCTTGGAATAATTGCGAACGGGTCACAGTGCGCACTCGAAAAGTCGATATACGCAGACAATTCCTATAAGATGCTACCAGTATTAACCAATGAAAGCTTTGCTACAAGTTTGTACCGAGGGACACATACAGTCATTGACAGATGCCGAGGTTTTGACGAATGCTAAGCTGCAGATCCGCGTATTGCGTACAGTATATAACTCCTTGCAAAACTATGTGACGCATTCATGGCTTTTGGAGGTACAAAGAAGAGAGCTCTGACATACTGACAGACCCAAAGATTGTAGATGGAAGACGATACTGTCTCCGATTTTAACGACGACCGCAGCGTGTACAAGGAAAACTCGCAGCAAACTTGCGTTTTGCCAAACACAAAAACTCAAAGAAGCAGCTCCGCTTTGCCATTAAGATGAGCAACACAGCAAGTGGAAATCCATTGTCGACGACGTTAAGAACGATTCTTGGAGCGTTGGATATGACTGTGATAAAATAGGTGGGTGCTCTATCATGCACGATGAAGTCATAAACGATAGACGACATAGTAGCAACACTCTGTCTCGAAACTCGGAAAGAACTGTAGTAATCGATAGGATTGGTTCAGAAGAAAAATGTTCCCTTTTACCATGGAAGTATTGATGAAGGCGGTCAACGTCCTGAAAAACAAAAATGCACGAAAACTAGAAAAAATTCTAGTTAAGGCACTGACAACACTAGCAGCCACATTTCCTAAGCTCCTCTAACATATGTTAACGGCTGTTTTATTTTAGGCATTTTTCGCACGCGTTAGTAAATCACGACGCTTGTTCTCATTACTAAACCAAAAGCTAGTGGAAAACTGGCGACATCTTTCCGGCCTTTCAGTACTCGTAACGTAGCTGGGAAAGTGCTGGAGAAGCTTCCACAACCTTGAATCCTGGCGGCCATATGCGCAGCCAGCGAAGTTTCTGATTAGCAAAATGGTTTTCGCAAAGGACGAAGTACACTTGACGCTTTTTACTAAGTAATCAGTGAAGCGGAGTGAAGAACCTGCTCGGAATACTTATACCGGAAAAATTGGTGCAGTGGTTGCGTAAGATCTGTCGTCTTGGGTCATGATGTCTGCATATGTCTAAAGGCTTTTCAGTCCCTAGATATATAAGGCTATGATTTAAACTCATTCGTGATTTTTACTAAACAGACGATATGCACAAGAAGACAAAAGAAACGGCTTTGCCTTGAAGCAATTTGGAAACAGTCCGAAGATAAAATAAAGCCAAAACACGCAGGTCGGTGATATTGAGTATCATGTCACTGGTTGAACGGACATCGCCCAATAGTTAATGTGCATGATCTACATAACTGAGCTCGTTCACTCTTGAAACAATCTTTATGTGTTGTCAGAACAAAATGATTATTCTCTACCGGGTTCCGTTTCGACCGTCGTAACGAGTGGACTTATTTTCTTGCGCTCCATCGGTCACCCTATTTCGAGTTACTGCTTTATGAGTTATTTAAATAAGCTAATTCGCCGACAATTCATATATATGTGATCCGTTTGCTCTCGATCGCGATCGCTCTTTTTCACGATTGCCTGATTTATTGAGCTCTCGAGATTGATTTCTTTACATGGACGGGCACGTGCTACTCTGTGATTATTTTGTACCGAAAGTGTTCGGAGTAGTTTCATTGTGGCATTTAGGCTTTAATTATAGATAAAACTGATCATTTTAGTCCGTGACAAAATCCCGTATTTACGGGAAAATTCATCACGTTGATGTATAACTCATTCAAGTTCAGTTTAACCTCATCATAGTCAACAACATACGTATCTAATAGTTACCTATTTTAACTGCGCATTGGTTGCTGACGATTTGGCCTGACTTACTATAGTCTGCGAAGCATTGTTTTGAATGATTGATAGTTTCGTTAGTTGCTGTCGTCTTACAAGGATACAATTTAATGTATTCGGTAAACCCATTGGCAATCGAAAGAAGATACTTAAGACCTTTACTTGCTTTTATAAAAAGTTCATAGTAATCAATATATATTTATTTTAAATAGTTAGTTCCCCTCCAACATGGCCCACATCGTCATGACATGGTCTAGTAATGTTATTTTCGAAGTCAAGCGAAAGCTGTCGCAATTTGTATATATACAAAATTTAATGACGTAGAGGTAAACATGGAATCGTTTAATGGCGTATATCGCGGCGAGGCATTCTGATTAAATTATACAATATTACGCCTCGGTTGGGGTAGTAAGTTTATGAAGTAAAATACCGGTTTAAAAACTTTGTTTGGCTGTATTTGCATGAGAATCGCGTCATAGTCTAATGTACGAGAATAGCAATCTAGTTTAGTTTCCAGTTCAAGTGAAAATAGAGGTGAGATTGCTACGGATAATGAACTTTTCTCAAGTGTTTCAAAGAGTTATTTATTTCTTTCTCGGAATTTAAATTAACTGTTATTTTCTATGAAATCATATACAAGTTTCGCAATTATAGAAAAATTAGGAGCGGCATTTCGGAAGTAGCTAGCTTGTTCAAAGGAGATATGGCCTCCTCTCGCGTTTCGCGGTGTCGAATAGTTGATAATGGAATCTACATTATCTTTTCTGGGTTGAATTCCATTTTCGTCAATAATTTATCCCAAGAATGTAATTTCTGTAAATAAAACCTAATTAAGTGGATTGCTTTCTTCGCTGCGGTGGAGAGTCCCAAGTATTTAGCCTCGGTGGATGAGAGTGCGACTGCTGGTTGTTTACGCGACTCCCAAGTTATAACTGCACCAGCGAGCAGAAAGGAATACCCTGTGTATGATCTGCGGTCGGTACGGCAATTTGCCCAATCTGCATCCATGAATCCTCGAAGAGCATGGTCGTCGGTTCTGTATGTGAATCCGTGATGCACAGTGCCCTTGACATACCTGAGGACTCGTTTGGCTGCAGTTTAGTGTATATCCGTGCATTTGTGGTTATGTTGACTCAGGACGCTGACTGCGTGGGCGATGTCCAGGCGAATCGCTACGGCCAGGTACATCAATGCATCTACAAGTTGTCGATAGGGCTTTTTTTCGTTTGTTGAGGCTTTATCTGCGACGATGTCAAGATCGTTCGATATAGCGAGCGGTGTGGCAACGGGTTTACACTCTGTCATATTGAATCTGGCTACTTTGTTCCTGATGTAGTTCGGTTGTGAGAGATGAGTGCTCTCTTTCGTTTTCCTTATTTCTATGTCAAGACTATAGCTAGGTTTTCCTAGATTTTTTATTTTAAAGTGCGTTGAAAGGATGTCGATCAGATGTTTCTCGTTCTCCTTGTCCTTTGTTACGATGATCAGATCATCGGCGTAGACCAAAACGAAAGTTTTTTTGGTTTGATCGACATAGAGACACGGGTCGGAGTTTGTGGGTGAAAATCCGGCGCTTTGTAGAACCGATGACAGTTTGTGATGCCATTGGCGGTCGGCTTGCTTCAGCCCATAAATGGCTCGTTTAAGCTTACAAACCTAGTTGCCCTTGCTGATCCTGGAGAGCATCTTGACGACTCTGTCCAAATGGATTCGTTTAGATCGATTCTGGAAATTGTCTCCAAAGATTCCTAAAGAAGTTACAGTTGTTCTATATACGTTTCGGTGTGGATGTCCCCGTAGAGGTACGCGGTCGTTACGTCGAGTTGAGTCACGTGCAGATGAAATTGAGCGGATATGGCCATCAGGGTTCTCAACGAGCTGAGTCTTTCAACAGGAGAGTAGGACTCACAGAAATCGATGACGTGAATTTGATTGAATCCTTTTGCTACGATGCGAGCTATGTGTCGCTCAAGAGATCCGTCGCTGTTGAACTTCTTTCTCAGTACCATTCTTGATCCGATGACCTTTCGATTTTTGGGACGATCGAGTATTTCCCAGGCGTTGTTCTCGATCAAGCTGCGGGTCTCAGTGTTTATAGCGTCGTTCTATGCCTTTGCATCAGGATCTGAAAGGGTTTCGGAAAGTGGTATCTCGGTACATGACATGGCATATTCGACGTGAGGCCATTGTAGACTATTTTTTTCGCTACATATGGTTGAGCATTCGGTTTTGTCTGATCCAGAGTAAGTAGGTTGACTGAATCCTTGGTGTTTCGATCCTCCTTCTCCGTCCTGGAGGCCTCACCTCCAGAAGTGTTGCCCTGGTCGTCCGAAGGTAGATTCTGATGTTGACCACGACAGTCAACCATAGTGGTAGACCTTTCTTGGTCTGCCTACTTTGCCTGTTTTCAATTTTGTGGGACGTCCTGCGGTGCGTTTCGGAAGAGTGGAATTTACTACTGGTGCAGGAACGGGATGCGGGGTAGGCTGAGAGGAGTTGGTGTTTTGGTCAAGAACGGGATGATCCATCGTTATGGTCAGCCTCTCCATCTTCGGCGCGGAGTAACTTTCACTCTCCTTGCGAACGACATCAATGGAGATGTCAGGCGGCGTGTGTTCTGATATGCCCATAACCTTGGTTCGACCAATGAGTGTATTTTCCATGCAATGGAAATGTCGAAGAGTTCGTTAGACAAGTGAAAATTATCGACGAATCTCTCGGGAGATTCGGATTTTCCCTTCGCTGGGTACCCAAATGCGGTAGCCTTTGGATGTGTTGGAATAATCGACGAGCTTACCAGGTAGCGCTCGGGCATCGAATTTTCCCTTACCTGGTTGCTTGTCCATGACAAAAGCCTTCCATCTGAAACTTTGTAGATGGTTCAAACTTGGTCGAAGTCCGGTCAACTTTTTGAATGGAGTTTGTCCATTGAGGCTTCTGTTACGAACGTAATTGGCAGCTACAATGGCTTCTGTCCAAAGGGAGAAAAGAAGAGCTGATGCCATCAGCATGCATCTAGCCATCTCGACTAGGGTTCTGTTCTTCCTCTCGGCGATGCCATTCTGCTGCGGGATAAGCGAAGTGGTTAGGCGTCTTTGAATCCTCTCGGCCTTCAGAATTGCATCTATCCGTGTATTAAGGAATTCTGTCCCGTCGTCTGATTGGAGATATTTGATCTTTTCTCTGATATGTTTTTCTATCTTCGCCTTATATTCGAGGAAAACTTCAGGAACTTAGTTCTTGTTCTGGAGAAAATATACATAAGTCCGTCGGCTGAACTCGTCTGTGAAGGTGATTACGGTAGGCGAGCAAATTTTTCCATGATACATGTCTCGCACTGGGGAGGATTTGTGATGTCACTGGCTCCTTGGATGTATCCCTGGCTGATTAAGTTCTTAAGGTCACCGTAGTTTAAATGACCGGCCGGTGCCATTTCACTAGCGAAGATACATTGTCTTAAGGGGAGTTAGCTTGCTGAGGGTCTTGATTCAAGTAGAACAGATTGTCTATTCGTGTGGCCCGGAGCCGAATGTTGTGGTTTTCGTCGATTACGGTTGCATCCGTCTTCGTGAAGATCACGATGTTGTCTTCATTCACCAGTTTGGCGACGAACATAAGCTTGTTGCACAAGTCTGGAATATGATAGGTATCTTGAAGTGTTATCGATTTTTCAGACTTACCTTCACGAGTTGGAATTATGACGTTGCCCATCGCGTTGATGGCCGTGGTGGTGCTGCTGGCAAGACGTAGTCCAAATTTGACCTCTCGGGAGTTGACGAAAAGTGACTTGTCATTGCAGAGGTGTGATATAGCCCCACTGTCGACGCACCACTTCGAAGGCATTGCGGTCGTCTCAAGAAATTCCTCGGATCTGTGAGCGACAGATGAATACACTTCGTCCGTTTTCAAGTTGCTTTTTTGACCGTCGTTCTCCTTCTTTTTTTGGCATTCATCAATTGTGTGACCTTTGTTCTTGCAGTAATTGCACTTTAGATGCGATCTCTGACCTTGTGGCCGAGATTTTTTGTTGTTTTGATTTTCTGCATTATGCTGTTTCAATGACGATTGCTTGGAAAAAAACGCGCCGTTGCCTTTCAATTTTTGCTTTCTCGTTTCGCTTTCTTCAATTATTTTGATTCGGAGGGAGTCCGCCGATGGTAGTTGGTCCCTGGCTTCGATTGCGCATCTAGAAAGCAGGATTCAGGTAGACTATTTAACAGCATAGCAGTTGAAAGATCACCGTTAATTTCAATTTCCATCGATTGTAGTTTGTCTACGGCATCGAAAAATGAGGAAAGATGTTCGCGGATGTCGTCTCCGTCATACATTTTCTGTTGAGACAACTGCTTGAGCAAGGAACTTGCTGCTTGACCCACTTGCTTGACCCACTTGTGCGTGGGTGATTTCGATGCGAATACGTTTTCGAGCTTCTTCAAAACGTCTTTGGATGTCTCGCAGTTGTGGTTCTGCTTTACCTCAGCCGATCTTATTGATAAGATTAAATATGACCTTGCTTTTTTGTCCTTTTGAGTCCATGTGGCGATGTCCGCTTGAGCGGCTGCAATTTTCTGTGCGTTGGCGTTTTCCGCGGCAGGTCGTGGCTTAGGTTTTTCGCCGGACACGTAAATCCACAGGTCGTTCTAGATCAAAAGTGTCTCAACTTGTATTTTTCAAGTGTCGTAGTTATCCTTTTCGAGTTGTTCAAGACGTGTAGAATTGATCATGTTTATGACCATGATGTTCATTCGTGCGTCGTCGACGAGACTGCGAGTTGTATGAAAGTAATCTAAAGATCACTGGCGAAGCAATTAGGGCATTTCTCGCATGAAGCGGTGAACTCGTGGCGCACGTATTGACACGCGCGAAAAGTGAGGTTAGCTTATCGCTTTCACGTGCTCGGTTGCGTTTGCGGTTTTTCTGGGCCCGTAACCTATTGTTATGGGAAGGCCAAATGGTCGAGCTCAACCAATGAACAAAGCGTTTGTCTATTTGCACAAAGTATAATTTATTGTGATCAAGGGAAACTTAATCAAAATGCACAGCCACGTTGGTAACGATCGAACTTGCTTAAGAGCGCGTACGCGATCATTAAGATGGAGAAGGTGACGGTGCCCTCGCTCCTGTAGTATGGTGGGAGTATTATGAACTCAACAAATTCTAATTTATCTAAGACAACGGAAGTCTTTTTCTATCTGAACAAGCTCAATGCCTCGAAGAAAACAAATGAATTGCTTATGCTTAAGTTTATTAGTTATTTTTCACTTTTTTAAATCTTTTTACGCCTACTTTTAAAATATAACATTGTTGTAGTAATGTTGTAACGTGCCAAATGTCACGTTACAACATATCAGTTACATCAAAGCCTAATGAGACTGATCTCTCGCAGATGTTGCGAAAGATCAGTATTACTTGCATTCGTTACGAACCTACAACCATTGAAGGTCTGGGTCATATTTCTTAGATGTTAGATTTTCGTGTTTTTGTTGTGTCAATATTTTCGTCATCCGATGGCTCCCGAAAGTTAGGTTGGCGAGAAGCTGACAGTTGTAAACTGTCAGACTGTAAACTTAAAAATAAACAGTGTGCTGATTTTAGAGATACCATTGACTATACTACGCAAACTAAAGTAGCGGTGCAATACCTCATGGCTGCCGACATGAGATTCTTACAAGCGATGGACCGTTCCGCAATGTTCGCAGATGACGTAGTAAGCGAATTGAATGCCGTGATCACTACACCGAACAGCAGTGACGCGATTACAGTTTCGCGGTACTGATGGGAGCCGCGTTCTGTTATAATCAAGAGCCAGCGACCACATTGCCGCGATTACAGCGAAGGAATCCGACAGTGAATAGAGACTCATACAACATTCGATCAGCCAGAACCTAATTCTAAAGTGCCTGTTATCGCTGCGCTCCAGAGATGTCAGATTGAGGCTGCGATGACACGGATCTCTCTTACGTATAGCACCGTCTTATTCTCTCTTTAGCAAAGATGGTGTCACTGAGGACTCAATCTGGTGTTTCTGGTGCGTTTCTAAATTTCAAGGTGTCTGGTGTCCCAAACGTGCCGAAAATTCGGAGAGTGGTGACGTTTAAGACATCCGACTTAATTAAAAATCGACTCTCGAGAGTTTTAATGGAGCAGGCTGTGGATAAACGGTTATCACTTTCCGGCGGGTAAGAAGTTCGTTGAGAACGCGTCCTGTGCGGATTGGATGTGATTGTTTTGATCAATCAGAATCGTCAGCTTTTGAGGAGTGAGTTGTTGTGACTGTTTTTACGGAGATTGGCAACGAACAAATTGTTCTTTTTTTATTTACAGAAGGTACTGTGGAGTAAAAAAACAAAAGGGAAGCATGTGACCAATGAGAACCCGGAGACGCCGAACAAATGATAAATATTATCGGGGGAATAAGGATAAATTTAAGTCGGAAAGTTGATTCGGTTTATTCAGACACCTGAAACTAGAAACATCTGTTTTTAATTCTTAGAATATCGGCTTCGTTCACATATGCGTTATAACGCACTTGGGCGGACGAATCGCTCAAGTTCACAACGATATGCAGAGATAAGCATGCTCAGATGCGAGTTAGACTATGGTATTGCGTTATCACGAATAAATGTGTGATTTATAAATGTGTCATATTTGAGCCTCACTTTAGGTCATTGTAAACGAAGTCGCGAAATCGAAGCAGGCTAATCAGCGGATAGCATGCCATACCGCGTGATATGGTAAGATGAGGGAAGAGCCATCTTTATAAATAGATGTACCGAAGAGGTACTCAGGACTTTTCGCGTTCACATGGTCGTGAGAAACCCAATTTTAACGGAACAATGAAACCTGTACCGCAAGATTGGACTTCGATCGAACGAAAAAATACCTGGAGCGCAATAACCGCGGTTGGCTAGGTCTCAAGATATTCCGATCACGATATAAACTCTGACGGGCGGCATGCTACGTGGCAGTGTTCATGCTGTGACTGAACTCAAAGAAGGTTTTGTACCAAGGGTGGATGCGTATACTGTCGCTATTCGTTAAAAGTTGATAAATAAAAAATTTAAACAGCCGATAGAAGGCATTCCCATTTCAACTCTATTTCCCTGCTTGCATCGGAGTCATAAGTGCGCAAGTGGCGACCGTGGGCACCGCTAGTGGACCATCGAAGACAGAGAGTAACTCTGAACGATGATCCTTCGAGCTTCTGTTAGTTACAAAATTAAAAGTCACTTAAGAGCATTGCTAGGCTAAACAATCGGCCTATTTAAGGGCCAATCCACGTCTTTTCATTGAAAATATAAAAATCGTATGATCCCTAACCTCAATCACATTAAAACTTAAACTAACCTGCAAACCTCCATTGTGTGACAATACTACATTCCATATATTCATATGTTTTTTTAAACAAAACTTTCTAATCAAAGATGTTATATGTTTGAAATAGATAAAAAAAAATTAGTTACCAATTTACCGACAAAGACTTGCCAGCAGTGGTGTCTTCACTGAAAATCTTTTTGATTCTGCTTTAAATCAATTTTTATCGATCAACATAATATACTTCCTTCGCCATTTCTTCTAATCGTATCTTCAGCCATCAGCAAGACATTGTTTTGGTAATTTATATATTTATCTTTCATTAGGATAAATAACATCATAAATTTATATTTAGTTTCCCCAAATGTTATAGTATTTTTATAATATGCTGTGCAATATTTATTATCGATACTGTCAAATTTTAAATGAAAAATATACATTCTCGGACAGCAAAGTGTTCAAAAATCAAAAATTGATTTTTCTTAATACTTTGGTTGTAAAACATTTATTAACTGCTGTCTTTGAACGTAATGTATATACAAAGACTGACTTTAGTAACCTTAACTGAAAAAATAACGATAAATAAAATAAAATAACAAGTAGTATTAAAATAAAGTTTATTGAATTTCTGTAGTTGGACTCGAGTACACTCTTCAACACGTTTAAATGAATATAAAAGCAAATTCTAATTCTCATTTGATTATTTAATTTCATTTGATAAGCAACATTACTTTTTTAATAAATATAAGAACATACATAAAAAATCTATATTAAGATATATATTTTTGAATTTTCACAGTGGTTTATCGACAAAGTACTGAAAAATAAAAAGAAATAAATCGACATAACTAAATTGCATAAAGCTATATTGATGCAGGTTCATTTATTTCATTAATACTTCAATTCAATTATGTTAAGTTACAATGTATAAAAAAATTTATGTTATTACAAATTTGTAGTCAATTTCAAAAAATAGTTCTTAATAAAACTTGGAGATTATATCAATCATAAGTTCAAAAACTTATTATGTTATTCACGAAGTTGGAATGTTACTAATGCATCGTGGAAAGAAGTAAAAAAAATTTGGTATGTTTTCTTCAATCACAAAATGCGTATTCAAAACATAGCGTAATAAATGGAAGCAAACATCAGGCGCAATTTCGTAACAAATACTATCAAAAATGAAAATCAATGTATATTTCAATACTGATAATATTGTCAATAATTTGAAGTTAATTTTAATAAAATAAATTTAACAAAACTAACGAAAATAATGAGTATGCTTATTGAAATGTTATACATACTTTAATTGAATTTACAGCTTTAAATTCATTAGAAATATAATTACTGAGTTTCACAAAGCATAGTTCTTAAACCTGTATCTTTTTCGATTAAAAATGAAACTCAAGTATGTACGGTAAATGTGATTATGACAGTGAAAAAAAAATTTGTCCTTCG
>JABFQD010002187.1:0-15872 GCA_022817045.1 Psix sp. ZL-2020 | reverse complement strand
TATATAAAATACTTGTATGCGTTAGAATACGTGAGTCATCGACTGTTTTGCCTGCTGCAAATGCTGACAAGACCTTTTTTCTATCTGTCTTGTCTGCAATAAATAAAAAGTGCCCTAATCGCAGTATAATTTTGAATACAAGCTAATAGCTTCAACAGGAAGTTCTTTAACTTTGCGTGAAAAAAAACACAAAAACGAAGCAAATTTAACTTCCGTAAATTGTAAATATTTTAATTTTTTGCAAGATTTTTTAATAATTTTTAATAATTTAATACAACAAAAATTCAAATTTTTATTAATTAACAAAAATATTCTTATTATGTTAAATAAAAACATTAGTAACTTGATTTATTAAAATATTTTAATAATAATTAAACCGTTATTTATTGTTAGTTTTTATAAATTATACTACAAAATAAAATCCGCAGGCCATGATTTTGTAAACTTTGCCATGATTTATATGTAATAATTATCTATACGCTAACGGTCAACATCTACTTGTGTTAGCAGAGTTTTATCCGTGATAATATTTCTGTATCCAAGTCTAAATATAATTCCTTCATTAAATTTACTTAATGAAGTAACACTATAGGTATATATATCTCAAGTATATAAGCTTTTTCTTCCTTTTCAAATGTCTCAGGTTAGCTGTATATAGATATAGAAATAACTGCTATTTTTTGTAGAAGTATATTGTTAATACTCGATGTGTTTAAAGAACAAATTAAAATAAGTAAGGTCTTCTTTTTATCCAAATTAAAAAGTTTCTATCAGTAGTTAAACGGTTAACAATTTTGTTGACCAATCTTTTTTATGAATGAATGTCTAAATAATTCGTGCGAATATAAAAATGAAGTCTGCGTCAATTTTAGCCTGACAAAGCTTTTCTTATACGAAATGAAGGAGGCCGGAGATAAAGTTGCTAATGCGTCGTAATCTAAAATTTTGCCTCGATGAACGCTGTATAATTGGCACTTCGCGCTTTTTTCATTCGCGACAGAGGAACTTTTAAGTGTTATTAACGCCGTCTCGTATAACATCGTCAAGAGTTATTATTCAGCTTCTGTCTTCAGGATATGAACATTGCTTATTGCGATCGACGTAGATCGTTTGCACAAACGTTCTTGGCAAAAAAATTGATAACTGTAATGAATGGTTAACAGTTTTATATATAACTTGATATATAAATATACCGGATTAGAAATGAAAATAAAAAGGTCCAAAGATGAAAAAAATCAATATGGCTTAAAAAATGATTTTTTTATGATAAAAGCATGTATTCAAAATTATTATTGTCTTTAAGGATCAACTAATATAAATAACTAACATAAAATAATATTTTTAAATGAAATTTATTTGTGATATCTTTACAAGAAATGTATAATATTATAAATGTCTAGAAATCAAATTGACAATGAGAAACTATTTATGTAACAAAGTGAGAAATATTTGAACAATATTTATATGAAAAAGGACTTGATTATGGATCCAATAAAAGCAGTGTAAAAACTCAATTTAACAATTGAATTCAACCGAGAATATAAATGGTCGACTGGAAGTGTGCCAGTAAGGACATAAGCTGATTAAAATTTGTAGTGCGGTTCATAAGTGCTTGAAAGAATTAAGAACTTTTGTTCGTCGAAATTTTTATAGCAACGTGCGACTTTTTTGGCAGAATTCCATCAAATTAGTAAGCAAGTTCGAGCTTGTTTTCATAACTATCAACAGCAACTTTCACCCGATAATTAAAATTTTTCATTCAGTCAACCACGTGGAAAATAGTGGCCAGCGCTTTTTTAACGATGGCAAAGTTTTAAGTCACGGAATCGAAAGTTTTGTCAAAAGCATAAGATTCGTTCGACTTTTAAACTCTGAAGTTTAAAGATTTAAGCTTCGACATTGTCTACTTTTTTATTCGAGATAAAAAAAGTTACATTTCCAAAATGTTATTCAAACGTAGAAATTTGACGGGTAAATGAAAATAAGAAATTCAACGGGTGAATTCATCGCAATTGAATTAAAGTTCGAATGCGAATAGCAATTGAGTAAATAGTAAAGAGTAATTTGAACTTTAATAAAATAATTGTTTCTTTTGTTTTCAGGATTTGTTGAAATTTACACTTGAAGACTCGAGAGTGAGTATGGGTTTTGAACTTTTGCGGTTTGCGTAGTAAGATTACTTAATTAAAACTTAAATAGCTTCTATAAATTTATCACGTCTTAGTCCAAAATACGCGGACAATTACATTTCTAATGAAGCCCGAATTAAAGGCAGCATTTCAGTCAAATCTTTTGCTTGTTAACATTTATTAAAAATCCAAGATGCAGCAGTCGTACGAGGAAATACAATAAATCACCAAGTTTATAGTCAAATTATATTCCCATTATTTTCCAAAATCTGCAAATATATACGAAACTTACACAATTGTTGTGTATAATGAGATACATAATAAATAAGAATAAGTATGTGGAAATTGAATAGACTGTCAAGAATCTTTATCCTGACATTATCTTACGTATTTCGGAGATAAGAGAAAGGAGTTCGGCGAGCGCCAGCCGGCGCGACGTTATTTTCCGCTCGAACATAATGTACGCTGCAGCGAATCTCAATAGTCAGTATGCGCGAATATCATTTCACGGCGAGCGCGGAGAATACCTTATGAAAGGTCCGCGACGATAAACCGATTTGTGTATTTTGCAAGGCGCACAAATTACGATGCCGACGAAAAAGGAAGGCACATTTTCCGTCCTTTTAGGCAGAAGTGAAGAAATTTCCGCGAGATGTAATGAGAAATCAAGCGCACAGACGAAATTGGGTATCGGCGAAAATTGCAGTCGACTCTCGATAACTATAATTCAATTTGCGTCGATCGGCACACTGATAACGAGAAAGCCGTTCCATTCATAATTCAAATGCAGGCGAAAATTCGAAAACGATTTCTGTTTCGTCACGTTAATGATTCGTGATTTTGAGATACATAAGATTTAAACGATTTTGATTCTCACAATTGCTTTCTCTCTTTTTGATGTCATTATTTTGATGAAAACTTTCGCAATATCTTTTGGCTAGTATTTGTTTTGGATTATCTCATATAATAAATACATTTCGATTTGCCGGTATTTTTGTCCCGGATAAACTGACAGAAGTTTGCTTGTCTTATTAAGAAAAGATGAATGTACTTCCTGCAGAGTACGAAATGTGTTCGAAAATATTCTTACATTAAGACACTTGTTTCTACAGCATGACATTTTATCCTGGAAATCTGGCCTGCCATCGCAAGGGAATTTGCCGAGAAGTTATGTCTCTCGATGTACGGTTGCAGTGTATTTTGAGTTTATGGTATCACGGCCATCTACTCGACTTGGACTCGCACGGACGTAGCTCTATATGTATCAGCTAAATAAATGGATCTGCCAGTTTAAGCTTCGCTTGAAAGTTCTCAAAATTTCAACCGAATTTGATCGAGTTTATTAAAAAATTACCTCTTCTATATAACATCAACATTTCAATCGATATTACACTTTGAAGATAAAATTATATTTATTCGGGTCAATATGGTGTATTTTAGGTTCAGGCATTCATTAACCTTTAATATAGATGCAATACAAACAACACAAATTCGTGCAAACTCACAATGATCCTTTGGTCGAGCGATAAAGTTTTTTACCTGAATTCCATCGGTAACCTGGCCAATATAAAACCCAATTTACATTCCGGATATGTCTAATAAAAAAAATACTAGAGTATTCTGTTTCTCCTGTCAAACACTGTGACAAATAATGTGTATGTAGTTAATCAACGAGCATTTAATTCAGTATCAAAATATTTGTTGAAAATAAATGAATCATGAAAAATTATAACTAATACTTTTAATGTTGCTTTAAAGACATAGTTTAAATCGACACTTCGGAACGTGAATAATTTGAGTCAAACCACAAAAATAGTTTCCACTTGTGATTGAACAGAAAAATGCTCCGTTTCAATTTCAGTAAATTCGCAGTTGGTGAAACGTTTTGTTAAATATTCGGATATGAAAGCCACTCAAATGAACTGTCAATTATTTGTTACCAACATTTATCGATTTAACTGACCTTGGTCCAGAAAACTAATGCTTTCAAAGAGAGAAGGAACATATAATACGCGCGTTTTGCATAGACTGTTATCAGCATTATCGAGAATCTAGCAACCTATTTTTCGTTCTGCAGATATCAACTTCTTTAACTAACAAAAAGTTTCAATGAACTTTCCGTTAAAACAAGGCGAGACAAATGCGTTGAAAGGCTTTCTTTTTACGGGTCAACTGAATCAATCAGACGAGTCAATAGAATTCCGCGTACATATAAAGGAGCTATATTTCAAGCGCTGCACCCACGCCAAAATGATAGAAAGCTAAACGATATCTCATTTAAGTGAATTGTGTACATAAACAAAACATTTTGTCTTTAATCTAGCATCTAAAATCAAAACTACAGGAGCTTTTTTGTAGAGCTATCTTTGTGTATAATTTCATGATTGCTACGTTGGAAGCGATCTTATTCTTATCTGGCATACAAAAAGTCTCGCAGTAGATACTGTTTGTGTGTCTACTTGAAAAGCGATGCGTGTGAGCTCAATATTCTGATGCATACAAACAGAGCTATTATTGCTTTAGCCTCTATATTTGCTGAAATTGCTCTTCAGCGCCACCGACGCATATCCGCTATGAATAATAATCAAAACAAATAGATTCTGAATGACGTTAACAAGTATTTAATCGGTGGATAGATTTTTTTCATTGTCAAGATTACATTCGCAGAACAAAAAGTAGAGGATTCTTGTTTTGATGTCTTAGATTTCGATCACAATCATTACTTGAAATATCAGTTAAATACCAACCTAATAACCTTACCATTATTATGAATTTTTAATGAATTTCTGAAAATTGCTAGTTAAATCTTCATTTTGACATGGATAAAAAATAATAAAAAATTTATTATTGAATTATTACCTTCATACTGAAAATATTCAAAAATCTTTAAATCATAAAGCTTATTGAGAATAGTAACATTGATATTTAATTACTTAAATCATTGCTGCTACAATGTTAGCTTTTTACAATATTGCGTTTTGTGTTAATATTCAATGAGTGTAATATTAAAATTTAGGAGCATTAAAGTTGAACTACTGTATTAAGATTTGCAATTATCATGTTTAATTTCATTTATTCACTTTAAATGTAAAAACAATAAGCAATTCCAATTCTTCAATACGAAGAATTTATACAATACACGTAAAACAATAAAATTGTTAACGACACCTTTTGACAAAGAACATTTGCTTATTATTCTCAATAGCGAAAAAGTATATACACGAGGCCAAATGAAAAAAATAGACCTCATAGGTCATTGTTCGATACATTGGTTACAGCGTTAATGGAATTGTGTGTGTGAGCAAGTTACAATAGAATCGTTGTAAAGCAAAGCACAGACGTCAAATTCAGTTGCGCGAGAGATTTAATGGGTACTCAATTTACCATACACCGACTCTCACGTCGGCATCAACAAACCCTTCCATCGCCTTTGAAAATCCTCCGTCAATTAAGACTTCTTAAAATTATATGTTTCGAAAATGACGTGTGCCTTGAAATAGAAAAAGAACGAGACAATACATTGTTTATGGTGAATTTTATCATGATCAGTGTTGTTCAATTAATCGTACGTGTTTTGGCATAAAATTTTATTTGATTATGGGTCGAATTTTTTCTCATTCTCAGCGTGCCGTTATCACATCTCCAAGAATTTGCTTCTTGTGTTTATACCTTGCCGTCAATAGCGTGGCTCAGCTCGCATTGTTTCTCGGCATCTGTGTCGGAATATTCGGAGACAATGTTATCCGATATTACTATATTGAAAATGACATTTAACTATATCATCATTTCACTACCTGAAGGCGAGAAAATGAAATCAAGATTACTCAATTATACACAACAGTTTACCGCTTGCTCTTCTCTTATTTTTAAACTTTGATTATTTCTTATCATTATTTTTATTTTAACAACAAATTCAATGAATGACATATAAAACAACAAACTCAACGAAATAACACTGTGATTATCGATGAAAAACAGGAAGCTCATTTCTACCCATAGATATGTGAAAATGCTAATCAATCAAATTTCTCTTGTATATTAATGCCGAAATTTGTTTTCAGTGGTATTCTCAATCTATCAATCATATTGAAAAAGACAAATCAAAAGTAATAACTTTTTCCCCGACTGATTTCTTATTCATGACTGGCTTTCGTTCCGCAAATCAAGATAAGTCGAGCTAGCACATTCTATGAAAAATGTTACGTTTGATTTTTCCAATTAAACTATGTCGGATTAATACAAGATTCACTCTCCGTTCGTGTTTCGATTGCTCTCGTTAAAATTGCATTAACGATTGTCAGCGGACAGCATTTCCGTGTCTACATTAATTCAATAGTTACCTTTCCCGACAAGCAGTCGATTGTTAACATCTTTTCAAACGCAAATGCCTCTTGCAATTATCTTTACAATTTGTCTCGAGTTTTGTGTCACGCTCGTCTTCCGCCGCTGGACTTGATCCCGGAGTCCCGATGGTGCGCATTCAAGCCGCACTCGTATACACAAAGCCCCGCTGGAAGACGCGCTTTTAATTAGCCAACCACGACATCGCGTTCGGATGCACTCTCTGTTTTTCGTCACGCGGCTTAACGAGATTCTGCGACGTGACGAAAACGAAAAAGAAATAAAAGGAACGCAAAACAGGGGTCACCGTAGAAAAAAATTGTGCAATTTATAATATTCTCGCATATTTGCCAGCGATTTGCTTATCGTTGCTCGCAATCGAAGATACGTTTATGATTGACAAGCATTTTACTTTTATTTCAATTTCATTTCAAAGGGAAGAGAAATATTCAGTTGATTTGATATTGACGGCAAAAACTAGTCAACAGTAATGTGTAATGAAATTGTTGCTCGCATGTTCAACCATCAATAAGCATTTCTTTGACTTCTACGGCCAATTTTGATCGTTTGACGAGTTAATTGAAACAATTTTATTTGACTTTTTTCGACAAACAGAAATAAAGGAAGTGAACAAAACTGATCGAGAGAATTGATAAGAAACTGTGATTGGCTGTCCGGTGGACATTTTCCGGTTGAAAACCCATCTCGATAATCAACTGTAACGTCTGAAGAATTGTCGGTGGAGGTTCCATTAAACAGAGAGTCTCTTCATCGCTAAGATTTATCCTATTTTCTTGGCAGATGAAAGCGCGTTCTTGGTTCGCGGTAAGACAGACTCCGACGGTTCATTATCTCAATGTCCAATACAGCCATAACCGGCTCCCGTCAACATGTTTAACGACCCTTGTTGGGACTTCATATCGAGTACTAATCCACTTCATCCTGACGAATATTCTTCGTGGAGTCAAGTTCAGTGCAAAGCTCGACTAAAATAATCACGAAAGCCAAATAGACGAATTGCTCTTCTTCGTTTGCTCGAACAATTATTGCAATTGATTTTGCGTCCCAATCGAAGCTTTTACAGAAACTCCAGATTGATTGTTTCAATCAGCTCATTTATTTATTTACGATTGCTAATTAAAGGATCAAAGGCAAATGAAAAAATCTCACAAACGTACATTGTATGCTTTGAAATTGAAAAATAACGCTGTACGGAAATAAATGGATGATTAAAACATAGACACAACCGAAATCAGATTTGACTTCACAAACAAATTCGATTGATCGTACAGGTATTCCATCAGAATTATGTCATAACGAATGTTGACGCTGAGCTTTAAGTCGTTGAATTGGCGAATTATTCATTTTGAGTTCGTCGATAAGCGACGATAATGCATACGCGAATGAATCGCGCGACAATATAAATTCATTAGCGAGTCACATTCGTGTCAACGAGCCAAATTACACACGGCCCAAATCCGCCTTTTCAATTTCTGTTTGTTCCATTATCGCTCCTGCGCGTTCCAATACATGTATGTGTAAAGCCTCGTCGCAAAAATGCCACCGCGACGAGCTGTGTTTGGCTTCAAAACTAACAACTTCGCTGCCACGCAATTTTTGCACAACTCGTCAATTAAACAAATGTGCCTCGCGGTGCAATAAATTTTTGCGCGCTAATCGCTCGCGGAATTGCCGTCGACGTCGCCACCCCTGATTCGCCAGCTCTGAAATATCCTTTGCGAGCTCTTTAATCCGCTTAGCTTGGGACGCTGCTATGCTGAATTCGGATATTAATAATGATCGATATGCTTCCGTCGCAATCGTTGCCGAAAATCCTTCGCCGAATCTATTCTGCTAACATAATTGCGAAAATATATTCAAATAAATGGCTCGATTTGATCTAATAGTTTGCTAATGTAAAGCTCGTTTTTGTATGCAAAGCAACTGTATCAAATGCTTAAGCTTTTTCCAATGTTATATTCAGAATTGAGATACTCTATATATAACGTCTTTGTAATGATAAGTAAAGAATTCATTTTGAAAGAGGATTTTTTGATGAAAAGTAATACACCGCTTGCTATGAAAAACTTGTGTAAATAAGAGCTTCGAAAAGTTTATATTCTGCACTCGATATCGAAGCATGTCTGCTTTTAATCTTCGGTCGTTCGATTAATCAACGCCTGTATTAAGCTATAGGTCCTCAAATAAATCATCGTCGGTACCCTTTATATATGAGCCACTGAACCGCGATAGAAATCGAATGGTTTATTTGTCATTTATCAGATTAACCATCCAAAAATGGTGAGACTTTCAAAACAAAAAACTTGTCACAGGTATCAAAATTCATTATGACAAAAATCTTAATTTAGCTGTATGTTTTATTTATGAAACGTCAACTAACAATTCGAATCATTTCTGTTATGTATACAATCTCTACCATACAACCAATTTGGTATTTATAAAATATGAAATATCAATCTCACGTTTCCAATTCTTTTTTTAATCTATTTTTTGTTTTAATCTTCTTACGATTGTTCATACTCTGGTACAATATCGTGTTCAAAATTAGTCTATGTATAATAATCGAATATCGTAAATCGTTGACACCGGCAATCGACATATAAGGGCTAATAACGAAAATTTCATAAGCAAACGGCGATAGGTGAAGCCAGGCAGCGGTCAGGTTGGCGCCGTAATGCATTTACCTTGCGGTTTTCTCGACAGAACGATGCTGTTTCGCGCCGCTCATTTCCTGGTCGCGTTAGCCAGGAAAGCAGGGATGCCCCGGCGGAGTCATTTTCTGCTTGCGGTTGTAGGAACGAGGGGTTAACACTCGAGCGTCGCGACGGCGCCCCACGCCAGCGCCAGCGCGTCGCCACTACCGCTGCTTTTCCGCCGGCCCCGGAAACAACCAAGACGCCCTCGAATCGTGTTAAATTCATAAATCCGCGCCTCAGCCGCCTTCACTTTACTTCTACGTGTTTATCTCTTAGACGTACGGCTTACGCGCTTACGATAAACCGAATTACCCTGATAAATACTAATCATGGATTTACTACAAAATACCAATTTCGTAACTAAATAACTTGTTTTTATGAATTATTTACCTTTTGTAGGGGTCTTTAATATCAAAATTGAACTAACCGTATTTATTACAGTTAAAAAGTTTTGTTTACTAAGTTCACTCAAATTTAGTACTTCACAATATAGTTGTTAAAACAATTCTTCTAGAGTAATAATAACCATAATTACCGTAACAATAATGTATATGTTGTTTCAATGTATTATCTTATTCAAATTTAACACCAAAATCGATTGAACATTAAATTGGAACATTTATTTAGTTTGGACACCCCTGCATTAGTACTGTATTTGCTATCTACAAGCCTATCTTCAGACAGTTTACGATTGTTATGCTTGACACAAATGCAAGTTCAAAAAATCGAGTTCAAAATAACGCGAAACTGTAAACAGTTTGAATCAACTGCACGTTTAAACAAGCTGAATTATTTCTTGGCCGGAAAAATTTGTTTTCGAACCATTCTATATGCTAGTAAAATTCAATTTATTATTTAATTTATTTTCAAACAATTTCTAGAAACGTACGATTTATCGATTCAAAACAGTGCTGTTATTGCGAAAATATTGGCACAGAAGAAATGAAAACATTTTAGTTATAAAGTAATAATTCAATTTAATTTATAATTATTCCAAGATTGCCAGCTGTGCTGTTGCATATTGGTAAGGTTTTTGATTAAAAGTTATATTTTGTTTTTACATTTGTTCCATATTCCAATACCATTCAAGTCCATTCTGTCCTATATTTTAATTTGTTTATTATTGAAAAGCATTCCAAAAACACGTAAAGTTTTGTTTGGTTTTTTAATATTTTCCTTGTTTGTTAATTTCAGATTAAAAATTTGTTTCAACCAGAATACGTGCGTCATATTTACAGACTATGTCACAAAAAACTCGGTCGACAAAGAAGACTGGCCTATCGTGTTCCGCGAAAAAACAACACAAATGTTCTATCTGCGGAAAAACTTTTACATCCATCCAAAAATTACGTGTGCACAAACGCATTCACACCGGCGAAAAGCCCTTCGAGTGTAAGCTGTGCGGCAAATTATTTTCAGATCCGAGTAATTTTAATAGACACAACAAAATCCACTACAACGTCCAACGGTTTACATGCGATTGCTGCGGAAAATCGTATTCGCGGAAAAGCAATTTGACAACACACATCCGCGCTCACAATCCTGGTAATGTAAAACACATAGGCAATCCTAATAGCTGTTACGTGTGCGAACATTGCTCTAAATCATTTACGTACAAATGTTACTTGAAGGAGCACATGCGTGTCCACTACAACGAGAAGCCTTTCAAGTGCAGACAATGTGGACAAACATTTGCCCACAGAAACAGTCTGCAACGGCACAGACAGAGACATAATGGCGAGAAACCGTTTATATGCGAACATTGCAAACATTCGTTTACGAGAAAAGCTCATTTAATCGAACACATGTACAGCCATTCCGGTCGAATGCCCTTCAAATGTAAACAGTGTGGACAAAGGTTTACACGCAACATTTTTTTGATTGAACATGTCGCGCACCATTTAAGTAAAAGCATTTTTCAGTGCGAATATTGCGACCAAATATTTAGGCTCCGAGTCGCCTTGAACAAACATGTTGAGAAATGTCATGTTTTTAGTTCGCGAGATCCAGTTTGCGAACAGAAGTCGAGCGCGAAAATTGATTTTAGTTTCCAAGAGATAAAAACTCAATTTGATTTAGCAGTTTTTAGATGTTTGCATTGTAATAAAAGGTTTCAATTGAAAACTGATTTAATTGCGCATATCGAGAATTATTTTTAATACTTTGAGAATTTTGTTTACAATTTATATATAGTTGTATTATCTTATAAATGTATATTTTTGAATCCAGAATATGCCTTAAAAATACACATAGTATAAATAAAATATATCAACAAAATTTCCTATCATTACTATCTACAAATATTATTTCACTTTAATCTCTATTTGTATAAGGAAGAATAATTAATGCACACGCATACATATCAATTATTTGGCAAATAAAAATAATGAATTACTTTTTTCCAAATAAATATAATCGTATAACACGATGAAATAATTGTTAGTTAAAAATTGTTCTTAACAAAAAATATCAGCTCATAAATAATTCTTTTTCTCCGAGTAAAATAATCGTTCGCGCGAAAGCTCAAATAATATAGCATTAAAATGATACACGCTACCATCTTTCAATTAACTCAAATAACATGTGTTATGATTTATGCATGAATATTAATGTCACGGAAAAACATGATTTATTATGGATTATGCTGATGAACTTCTAAAAGTCTAATAGCAGGAAGTAAGAAGCTGCGTTAATGTTCAGTTAACATCGTTACTTGCCGATAAGATGATTACAAAATTATAGGGAAATGTGTTGTTGTAAGGAATTTCAACAAGCTTGAGGAAAAAAAAGTTAATCGGATTTCGCACCATTTTTTTTGAAAACAGTAGCTATCCTTTTGCTTGCGTCCGAAAATAATTTAAAAAAGCTCTTATTTTTATAGGCGGTACTTTTGTAGATACATTTAGACTCCCGTAATTGACTTTATGACTCGCGATTGCTCCAAAAGTCCTCGGTGCGTGTTGCGAAGAAAAAGGTGCTCTGCTGAAATTGTGTTATCGCGGATGCAAGCACGTAGAGGGAAACATGGTGTTTTCTTTACGAGGCTAACAAGATTACTGGTTAATTCGTTTAATTCTTTAATATGCCTTAGCCCGACAAAAAAGGAAGAATAAGAAAGACAAAACGTCTGTTCCGAGTATTCATAAAACGCATGCTCTCGTTGAAACACTTTTATTACAAGCTTATATTCACACGAAACGTTTGTTCAAAGTGAAATTAGACAAACAAACTTTTCTCCTTGTGCAAACGTGAAGTCGAACGTGAAACAAATATTCAAGAAATAATAGTGTTTGATACAATGTCTAAGACTGTATACTCAGACAGTGGCTGGTATATAAAAGAATCACTTAAATATCAACTTATCTGTGAGACTCGGCTCGAGTATCTTTAGTTTGTTCTATGGAATTCCACTTTTCCCCTCAGATCAAGTACTTTCACCTCCGTTTATTTCAATATTTACACTGGTACAACTTTACTAACAATCGAGATGTTCGTGGCGATTAAAGTTTCATACTCTTTGATCGGACGTAATGCCTGAAGGAGGAAATTAAAGGAAATCAACGGCACAGGTCGCGTACTCGCGTAAACCAGACAAGATAGAAGTGGCTTCTACTTAGTAGCTCTCTGTTGTGCATTTGCCGGCAATCTTCGGACCTTGGAAAATTAGAAAAAGGGCTCTTAAAATAAAAGCTTGTGTTGGGTCATTGTCTCTGGGTGCTTTCTTTTTTTAGCACGAATAAATGGAATAAAATAAGTCTGAAGTGTTCAAAATGGTCTCTAAGTATGAACCATTTGTAAAAAAGTTTATGTTTCTGCCTTACGTAAATCGTTCTGTATATAACCTTACACAATGATTTGTTTACCGGAATAAAAATGTAATCTCATTTTATATGGCAAGAAACGTGTCTTGGCTGCGCACATAAGTTTCCGCGAAGATGGAGGAACCTGTCTTGAATACAATTGCACAGTGGTAGCAATCATCGCATAATTCCTTTTGCAACACTTTTCGCACTTGATGCAAAAAATGCACCACGCGAACATCTCTCTCCCTTTTGCAAAAAGATTTGCGCGTTGCACGTATTTTACTCTGCTCTTTACTGCTCAAAATGTGTCTAATGACCATAACTCTAAACTTGCTGTAGATGTCGTGTTTAAAACAAAAGCAAAAACTCTAATGTAAAGATTACATAGAAAAAGTTCTTCGTACGTTGAGCGTTACGTGTTTTCCATTATAGAAAATTGTTGCACTTGTTTAGGTTTACATTATGCAACAAATTGATGCAATGTATATCATTTTTCTTGTTATTAAATTATTGAAAAAGTCCAAACGTGCGTCTGCAAATACGCACGACGTGCTCGCAAACTTAAAGAACCCATTTTTCAATAAAAACATTATTGTGTAATATATTTATAGCGTCTCCAGATGTTTCTGATTATAATGGCTATAATAGCTATAGATACGATCTCTCATTATCGTGATATAATTTAGCTACACTTTACGCATATTAATTGATCGTATAATTATAGTTTGAGTTACATCGTAATTCTGTTTGACATTTAATACAAATTTCTCTGCTTCGTTTGAACATCATATTCATTTGTGTGTTCAAGTTGCTTGTCATTAATAAAGGTGTTTGTCAAAGTTCTCCCAATCCTTTGGATAGTTCCTTATCAAGTCGTTATCAAACTGTATCTCAATGATTATACGATGTCGATCTTTATACAGTATCAAATACCACTCTTTAAACTTCAGTGAAACAAAAGGATCTGAAACTCCTAACTTAGTATCTCCTAAGATGAATATTGTTTTTCTTTATTGTCATTTCTCTTAAATAAATGAATGCTGTATTTTTATTATTTAAAAAACTAAACTCTAAATCTTTTTTAACGGGAAAAATATAGTTTTCAAACAAGTTAGACAGTCATAAAATATTATTACATGTTATAAAAACATATTAAGTAAGTAACAATTCATTTTGTATTGTTATTTATTTATGAAATTATTTATTTACCAAAAAATCCAATGGATGTATACTTTTCAACTCTTATTGTTCTGCTCTCAAAAAATAACGAAGCAAGAATTCAAGCAAAAGAATTAGAGCTAACAAACATACGATGAGAGTAACGTTGAGACGTTTAATTTAAAAGCGCGTGCCTCTTTCATGACTCGTTATTGGGATTCAAATAATTTCGCAATAACGCCGAGTGTGCTTACATGAATACATGTACGATGAATTTATACTCACTGCGGAATCCCGCATTTTGGAAATAGTTGACGTAACTCAAGTCGTGGCATAATTTCCGCACCCGCGAATGCCTTTCATTTGTTGTTTCAGTTGCTTCCTTTCGTCGTTGGCGTATGCGGCTAAGTTGCCGCTATGAATATTTAACGCTCATAGCCACGAGACGGCTTGTAATTTTTCATTAAACAAATATTATAAAGCCCAAATATAAATTAACGGCCGATCAAAGGAACTTGTGATTTAAGCGACCTCTTCGTTGAACTTTGACCTGTAAAATAACAATTACATTAGTATTCTAATAAATGTTAATGTCACTGAAATGTTAGTGGCTTGAATGTTGGGATTATAATACACAGCTAATTTAATTCAGCCGATGCTAATAAACATACATTTAGGCTTATCTCTCTTTTTATTGATCGCGTGCAGTTACACTCATCTGAATTATTTTCTCTTGTTCTCTACTATTGTAAGCTAATTAACATACACTTAATTATTCAATATACAACAGACATTGATATTAAAAAAGTTCGTGTAAATGTACTTCTCGGTTGATGTAATATTTTGTTTAACGAAAACAAAATATCAAAATTAATTTCGATTTCATAACAATATACAAAACGTAATGAAAACATCTTTATCCAAATTGAAATTCTGGACTAACAATGAAGTTTGGTAAGGAACAATCGTATGATCAAACACAAAAGTTTACTGCGCGCAAATAATGAACACGCGCACACCTGAGAATAGGCATAAACGAAGTAATTGCGTGATACAACATTCGAATCCGTGGTTTACATAGTCGTGCGTTAGATGCTCGTAAGATAATGTAAATCTGAGCTGTAGAGAAAGCTTGGCGACACCGTTTAAATTGTACAAACGTAATTGTCTGCCCGCTAAACTTTGACGCTTCATTAACCTTGCCTTAAATGTGCAAAGCTGGTTTACGCGCCGGTTCATTCGCCAATTTATTCGATCGATGCAGGTACATTTTTATTTCGACATCTATACGAGGTAGTTATGGAACTTTCAGTTATAACTTCAAGGAAATTGTGAACCAATTTAAAGTATAAAATGTATAATGTGATTGTTTCCAACAATAAATAAGATTCATTCTTAAATACAAGAAATAAAAAATTAATCATCATGTTGCTTTTGGATATTATTATTTAAATGGGCACTTTAAAATTGAGATAATAAATGTAATATTAAATCATACAAACGCAAAATTAAAAGAGAACAAGTACAGAATAATGTCAAATACGTAATAAAATTTCAATTACAGATAATGTAAAATATATAAGCACTATTGAAAATTGAAAAAAGATATTGAAAATGTACAAAGTGAAACTACACGTTAAGTACTTAAAAATTAGTTGATTATTTGTTAGTTTATTAAGGACCGAATATTTATTTTTTATATCAGTTTATCTGAACTCGTCTAG
>JABFQD010002186.1:0-15874 GCA_022817045.1 Psix sp. ZL-2020 | reverse complement strand
ATTTAATCAATCATTTTTTTACATAACCATTGAAACATTATTGTTTATATTGTGAAATTGTCATTGCAATAAAATTTAAATCATATCAATATAATATTTTCAAAAATTGAAAAATTATTTTTTTTCTATAGAAAAAAAGATTTAAAACAACATTCAATAAAATTTTCCTTCATTTTCCATATAAATATTACGATACATATTATATCAGACTGAAAAAATTATAAAAATATATTAACAATTCATTTCAATTGATTTTGTACACAAAACATTAGGTCAAAATTTATTGTGCTTGTTAAATACAATGTTTTATTTCAAAATGTTACATTTGAATCTATCTATGAGTTCCAACATTTGAACCGCACGCTTTGACCGCCAGTTATTGGTTAGTTCCTAACGATCGTCATCAGATGTCGCGATGGTATACTGTTGTCACGCTTACTTATACGGAGTCTGAATGCGTCTGATCAACGCATCAAACCAATCGGCCTTTTATAAGGCCATTTTACCTAGAATCTCGCTGCCCGAACCCTATTCTTTTTAACCGAAACCTTGCGATCCAAGGTCGACGTGAAGACGCCGTCTCTGACGAGCCACCGTCGACAAAAGATCAAAATCTTTTTTCAAACCACGCGGAAAGATCAGCGACTACGGCTCCCAACAAGGAGAATAGCCCACGCGCTTGGACGCAACCCCAAAGTCAAGCAGCTAGACGGCGGAACGCTCGTCAGCACACCGCCCCGTTACGGAAGGAAATGATCGATCTGGAACTTCGCGATCGTAAACTTGAGTACGAACTCAAGTTTACGATCCTCGAGAAACTGCCGTCAAAACCCTCCTCATCCGTAAACGTCGCGCAAATGCTTGCCAGCATAAACAATTACTCTCCCGTAAGTCTGTTGTCACCGTCGCAGTTAGCTACCCCGAAATAAACGGACAATACCCCGATAACCACGACGAACGAAGTCCGGAAACCGACACAACCAATTCGACCCGGCATATTACGTAGATTAATCTTCGACTGCTCAAACTGAGAGAACTCTGTCCTTGCACCCTCGGCAGAGTACCGGCACTTTTCAGGGCCAACATCATTTTCGAACTAAAGATAGTTATCTCGTTGCGTGTCCATTGACGTGGTCAAACCCAACTGATTAAGGATTTATGTCAGGTGTATCTTCTATGTTTTTTATTCTCATCTTTCCTTATTATCAGGTATCTTTCTTTTATTCTAACGGTTGTATTTGAGTCTTGCCCTTGCGCAAGCAAAGTCGGTATTTACGGATTTTAACCTATATTTATGCTTCTATATAATGATTGGGACTCAACATATGTGATCTGAGTATTTCCTCCGTATCAATTTTTATATTACAATACTCCGGCTTTTTCCGAGGCTAAAACTGAATTTTTGAAAATTCTTTATTGCTCCGTGTTTTTTCCTACACGCCTGACGCGCACAGGACTTTGGCTGCTTCACCTCGACAACGCTGATTTCGTTTGCAATTACGGAGTTGTGTATTTTGTTTTGGAGTTACGGGACTCCTGGCGATCCTGACAGTAGCCTGCGCAAGTTAGTACTTTTTTTCGCTTAGATCCTATCTAGATTTCAGCAGTGTCAAGGTGGCGGAAAAGCATTAGACGATACAAGCTAGACGTATTTGTGCAATTCTATATATGGCACATCACGCGGTAATTAAGAATTCAAGCTCAATGACCCACATAAAAGTCATCAATGATGCAAAAAGAAAAAGAAATCGGTTCCAGAAAAACATTTTCTGGAACCGATATTATATACAGGATATCATTTTTATCCATTTTATTAGATTACGTTTTCGTTCGAGTTTTAAAGCCGTTGTAAATATGCAAAAGTACATGGTCAAGTTTTAATTCATTTATTTGCCTGTTAAATAATGCAGGTTAGAAGTTTAAGTTAAATACAGTCATATTTGTTGTGTTGTCGGCATTGCTTATGATCATCTGAATATGCAAACTTGCTAAGGCTGAAAGTGTGATAATACCGAAAGTACATAACGTCTTGAAGTATTAATTGAAGGGCGATACATTATCAGGGGAGGGTCAAATATTGACACTGTAATTCGATGTTGATTAAGTTAGTGGAACCCGTGGTCAAATCAGATTTGGAATTTACGAGATATTGACATATTGTATTTTGTATGTCTGAATAACAGAGAAGAAGAAATTGTGTAAAAATTTATTTTGTCAGTAATAGCTAAAGTCGCTAAAGATCGATGAGAATTATTTGGTATAATAAGGATGCACGCGAAATTGATAAAATTTGGAACTGTAAAATGAATTAGGATGAATTTGTACCATCAGAATTTTATTAAACCTTGTCAAAATTTAATAGGTAAGCGTAACTAAGAAATTACGTATCTGTAAATAGTTATGTTATCGATGGTAATAGCAAACGTTCAAAAATACATCAGTGACACGAAATCAATTGTCAGTATCTGTCGGTTGATATTTCTGTCTACTAATTAAAATGGACTAAGATTGCAAGATTCGGAAAGCTTGTTTGGAGGTGTTTTAATTATATTTATATAGGTTTATGCTGTGATATAAAAACGGGTAAATCAGGATAGCTACATTCGACTTTTATTATTTACCGGAACATACAATACTATTTTTTTAATACAGATCAGTCATACTTAGCCTGTTATTTAGCATATGACTGAATTAGTTTTATACATTTTATTCATGATATAAATTATTCGATTAATTTTTTTTAATTCTGCTTCAAATACCTGGTCATTTATAAACTTTTTTAATATTTTACTGTTGCGATTAGCACGCATCGTTCCTAAATTTATTTTATAGATTGAGAGATTTGTCATATTTCTAATGATATTATGTGACATGCGAATTACGATTCTTCCGTCGGTTAAGGAGAGGATATTCAATTTCCACTTAATTTTTTAAAATAGAGCTGCTTGTTTTGGGGGCAGCCTTGGCAAACTATATCGCTACATATATACAGGACTTCTGTCCACGAGGTCATTTAAATTCGAACCCGCAAACATCATAAGGCTATTCAGGAATCCTGTTCAAATACCCGAAATATTTTAAACGCTGAGACGCGATAATAAAAGATCCTGACGCAGGCGAGTTTTCGACCAGAGCTGAATCCTGGAGAATCGACATCCTAGGCAACATCAATACCCTAGCATCAAATTTAGCCTCGTTAATCTAATCAATTTACGTTTTGTTGTCTGTTATTATTTTTTTATTATTTTATTATATTTTTTCATTGTAATATGCGACTTTTATGTATACATTTATTAAAAAAATATATTATTATCAGTTCACTAGGAAGTATATTATGAAAATTGATGATGATTAATGAATATTATGAAAAAATGCAACACCATGAAGATTGAAAGAAATATAAATCAAAATATGAAAAATGTAAAACCCTGCAAAGTTGAAGATACAAGAAGCCATAATAAATGTTATCTCCTTTTTTGAGAAATCTGTATCACTATAATATTTGATAAGAATGAATAAAAGATCATTCATTGAGCCATAGGCGAAACTCTGGAATTATGGCAAATTAATTACACAAAAGAGAATCATTGAACGAATGAAATTATGAAGAAACAATAGAAATATTTATAAAATAATATATTCACGATTTGAAATAACAATAATATATTTCCTAGTAAACTAAGAATTCTATGCAAAAATATAAGTAATAATAATCATTGAAACAAAATATTACAATTTTTTAAAATGAATAAAAAAAGGATGTGATGTATCCCTAACCCTTAAAAAAAATTTCCTAAGTTTGTATGTTTCATCGGTATTTTAAGTTTTGATGTGATTGCATATTCTATTAGTTTTGTATATTTTTTTAGTTTCTAAGAAAAATTTAATTTGACATTTAAGAAAAAATCCACATTGGAACAGTGGCGGCGCCACCGAAAATTGTTGCCTGCTCGCGAATTGGCCCGCGGGATCGACGGTGGTCATCGATTGGCGGGCCGATTGATCTCGCACGTTTTACGCGACCCGTGCTAGTGTTCCTTCGGGTTGACGACTGGAAGGCGGTACCGTTAACCTCTCCGTTTTTTTATCGTGTGAGCTTTCCGGTTCAAAGAGAGAAATCACCGGTACAGAAGAACTACCCCAAAGTGAGACGGGAACCTTCGCTGGAGTGGCCAAACACGTCGTCTACCCGACGAATTCGGCTCGCTTCGCGCGGACGAGCCTAAGCCGGGTGTGCGATAGTGTTTTTGTGCCAGGAAACAAAGTTTGGAGCCATGGGTGGCTAGGACCAAGGGAGTGGCGGCCGCCGAGATGACCGGGAGGATGATTAGCGGTACAGGGTTAGCCGGGTGCCGACGGACGCCCGGCACAGTAAGTCCCGAATCCGTATTCTAGAGGAATAACGATTTAGCGTTTTTGTTTCTCTCTCTCTTTTTCTCTCGCCCCCAGCAATTTTTTTTTTTTTTTTTTGCGCAACGACAGATCTGTTCCTTTTATTGCAACGAATAAGATAACTTTAGCAAACTAAGTCCACTTCTTTTTTTCTTCTCTGCATTCCTTCCCGTTGTATTGTTTGATTCTGGAATCGTCGGCCTAAGGTAGGCTCCCGGGTTCTTGACCTGCACAATGAGTTGAATCCGCCTTGCTGCCGCTCTTTTGGCTGTTTTGAGTAAAACAGCCTGGCACCCAGCAGCCGTTTCCCCCGCCGAGGATGCCCGCGGTCGAAGGATCACGGGCACATATTTAGTGCGAGGCGCTCTGGACGCGTTCGACCGTCAGGCCACACCGCGCCGCGTTGCAGTATATATGATACAAATATATTCTTATGTAAGCGTAGAATGAAAATAGTAAAATAAATTACATCAAATTTTGGAAATTTCAAAATTGACAACAGAAACATGACAAAATAAAAACTAAAGTCATAATAAATATTGAAAGTTAATTAAATTACTACTAGTATAATACGAGTTTTTTTTTTAGATGACATTTAGCAATTATTATAATACATACATAATTACTGCGATGAGTTAAGAAAATATTCAATACGATGATGAAATAACTAATTATTTTATTTTTTTTTTTTTTCATTTTATCGACCAAATGATAATTAATATAATAAAACATGTAATAAAGTTACTGAAGATTTACACAATTTTATATTAATTAAAATTCAATGGTATTGATAATATGATAATTAAAAGTTTATTTAAACTTTTGTCGGATTCGGTTTACAAAATCCCCGATTCAAGCTAGGGGTGAATCCTCCTCTTCGATTCTCCTCTCTCTTCTTTTCCTTTCTCTTCCCCTGCTACTTCAATCTGGATCTATTCGTACCTCAGACTTTCTTCCTAATAATCTCCTTCGACTCAACACCTCTGCACTTTCCCCCTTACTTCTTGGTTTTATCTTCACCAATACAAAATTCTCGTTCCTACCAACGATAATGAGTCTCTTATCAAAATATCAATCTCCAAAGTACCCTTTATAAAACTCCTAGTCCTTCTCATTATACCCTTGTCTCTTTTATCTCTGACCCTTTCAATTCAGACAATCACATTCTCCTCCTCTCTTTATCCTATCCTTTGCCTCTTTCACTTTCTTAACTTCTTCGTCTATCTCACTTGTCTCCATGCTGACGTCTTCTGCATACACAATACTTTGATCAGAGTCGCCCAAATTTCTGCCTTTTTCTACTTCTCTTCCCCAATCCTCATATCGCTGCTCGTCTCCTTATCCTCCTTCTTCCCCATATTCTCTTTCTCCAAATTTCTATTTGTGTTCTGTTCAGTCCTCTTATTAACCTCTTTTCTTCACATTCGTGGTTTACCTTATCTTTTTCATCCTTTCTAAGCTTGAAATTATCTTGCCTGTCCAAAAATCTCACCTTTATAGCACCAGCATGGGTCTTATAGTGACAGGTGCGCCCATTCATTCAATTAGCGGGGAAACGTTTTTCTTCTTTAATTGATTTCAATTCATTTCAAAGTAAAACTTATTATATTATATGTTGCTTGTCCGTCTTATATGTCTTTTGCCTTCGAAACATCTCCTCGGGTCGTAAAATTACATGCGGTTAGAGTGTCGTTGATAAACGATGTCCTACAACCATTAAATATTTAGATTTCAAAATTAAATTTAATTTACGCATCAATCATGCACTCTTTATTTTAATTTTGTCTGCCTTTATTTGCTACACGGGCCGGATATCAGTGCTTCTCAAGCTCGTAGACAAACTATATTATAATCTTCGAGCATTTTCTCCTTTTTATTTTAAAATTTGTTATCAGTGTTATCAGCACGTCACCTGTTTCTAGTTTTGAAATTTCGAGTCTGAGTAGTTTTGATGTTTGTTAGCGTCTATTTTTCGTATTAATAGACTGTATTTGCTACTCTAATCTCTCATTTCATTCCGTTATTTTTCATGTTAGTCGGCCGTCAAGTTTGGTATCAAAATTCGACGGTTGTAATTTATTACTAGATCAACCACATCGTAACCAACGTTTTATATAAATTTGATTGATTGAAGAAAATTCTAAATCGTTATAAACAATTTTTCAATTACATTTTGAATATAGATTGACTCATTTATCCTTTGATTTTATTTTTATTATTATTTATTATTATTTCGCGTATTTTTTCCACGATTTTTAAATTTGTCGCAGAGTATGAATTTTATTGTCATAACAAGCAAACCAATATTGATCCCGTATTCGAATCTATGAAAAAATTCGCCAAAATTTTTTATTTTAATTTGAATATTCGGTGATTGTAAATTTATATTTCGGAAGCTTTATTTAAAGCTATTTCCATGTCTTTAGTACTAGCCTCCATTATCTAGAGTTTCATTTAGTTCCATAGATGGTACCGCCATATAACTTCCAATAGCCTGAATTATACGATAGATCGAACACAGTATCAAGCACAACATAGTACGAATCAATTTCACTATTGTGTACATCGCACCATAGACTCCGGTGTAACGCTATCACAGTTTTCCTTGCACATTTGTTTATCGTCGAATTTCTCTTCATTGCACGTTCTATAGCTAGATTAACGATTTAGAACGATTGCTGTTGCAGCTTTTGTGCAGCGCCCGTTTTGCTTTTAGGTGGTTCAATGGTTTTTTTAGACACTTCCCAATAACTATCCTTCTTAGTCAGCAAATTCACATTGCTTCTCACTAGGTTAACTAATTCTTTCTTGACTGCAAACATCATTTCTTCAATTTTGATTAGTTTTTCTGATTGTTGTTAACGGTTATTGTGTTCATTTTGCCACATATTATTTAGATCATCTCACAGATGGTCTAGAATTATTATTGTTGACATTTATTCTTGGCTTGTCGTTTTTCCTATTTGATTGTTTTGCGTTTGTTGCTGTTGTAGAGGTGTTCTCGCTTCAAAATTCGAGATAATTTTTCTATTATTGTTGATTCTTTCTTTAAATTCAAGATCCCCGACAATTTTGAAAATTTTATAGTATCTTGAATGAAACTCAATAACTCTACACAATGAATGTCTGTGGAGAAATGCCTAAAAACTTGGATTGGAATTAAGATACCTGATTTTTGATCATGTCATTCTGAAGTATTCCAGTTACTTCCAACCCTTATGTTACCTTTTCGTATTGAGTTAGTATCATTTCTTGTTGAGTGTTTACATCGTCTAATTTTGTATTAACGTAGACTGCGTTTTTCCAAATTGCATAGTGTCTCAACTGCACTTTTCATATACCAACTATTTTCTTATTTCAAAAGAGCCAATTCATTAATTGGTTTCAAATGATTTGCTCTTTCCTTTTTTGTACCGCCGTCTTCCTGTACTTCACTCAAAATACTTTTATAGTATACTGCAGGACTATCTCTTAATAAATGAAAAGTGGATTTCGATTTTCTTCATCCATATTTCATAGGTTTTAACGTCCCTATCATGTTTAGCAAATCGTCATCTGAAAAAACGTATTTCAATGCAGGTGAATCTAGTTTTATTTCCAGAGTGGGGGGGACGTTTTAGCACATTTTCTTTATGATCGGTTATAACGTTAATGATTTTTATGTCCCTCCCTACCTATTCACTTAATATGATAATTTTGATTAAGCTAATTTGTCAGTCTTTATTTTCCTCAAGCCCTAAGTTATGTGCCAATTAATTATTGACTATTTCAAATTACTTTGAATTAATCTGACAACTTTTATTCTACAATATTTTCTAACATAACTTATATACGGGATATTCACAAAGTATGGAAAAGCTTCAATTCAGTAATCTTATACGAGAATGCGACAACCAATAAACAGGTATTTAATATATTTTCAAGACACTACCAGTTCCTCCCACCTCCTACCCTGGAGGTGGAAGCAGTGAAACCTTATAACCTTGAATAAAAATTATTTATAAGAACTCTATTTTTTATAAAAAAATTCTAGTTTATAAAACCTCTGGTTTTGATAAGAAATGCACATACTGCACTTTAATATAAACAAGTTTTGCCAAAATTATTTTGCCCCATTCATAACAATTTTTTCAAAAACCTCAAACTAACGTTATTTCGAATCCGAAATTAACTGGCAAGAAGTTACTAAAATCTCATTGGAGAATTTCAAAAGTGAGAGGCAAATTCTGATCACTAGTCTGCCGCAGAGTATAAAACTGCAAGCTCGCGGCGGATGCTTCAATAACTGTTCCGAGCTTTTCAGAGTAAATGCTTTATGTATTCCTTGTTGCTGCTCATCGTACAGAGCTTTGTGAATTCATCTCAAAAGAGCTAAAACTCCAAATCCGGAAGCTGAAAAAGTCCAGGTCTATGCTCTCTCAAGGTAAGGTCGAATAGATCTGCTGCATGAGAATACAGGGAATCACCGAAAAGGTCTACAAGGTCTGGATGAACATAAGGAACACGTATCTTCGATTTGAACGAGGAACAAGAAAATTGATAAGTGTTTTTTTCAGAGCGATCGAAAAAGACGCTTTTCAGCTTTTTCTTTTTCTCTTTCTTATTTTTTTTTTTTTTTTAAGTAAATTATTTATGATTTTTGTAATTTTATTTTCATTAAGTTTTCCTTCTTTTTTGTTGTATTTCTATTTATTCTTCTCTTTATTTTTCTATTATAATATACTTTTTCCCATTTTGTTATTGACAAACACGTGTCCATAAGAATACTGTACTTTCTTTTAAGTGCCCTTGCAATAGGTTATAATGATAGAATCGTGACAATCAGTCGGTAATGACTGTATCAAGTAGACTACTCTGACGTCTTGTGTATTATCTAAAAACATGTAGTATATTACAATATTTTTGTGTTTTCTTTTCGTGTGAACGATTTGCTTATATGTAAATCATACTTATAAGCTTACACTTTGACATTTCAACGTAAATCAAATCTCCATCGGTTACACTTTCATACAATAATAAATTATTGGCAATCAATTTAATAAAATAAAGTCATGAAACAGGTCATGGGCAACGTGCCAAAGAGAACTCACACTTCAGTTAACATAAATTGTTATTCACACCTAAGAACATTAATCAATTAACAAAACTTAAATAATGATACAAATTAATTAAATTGAAGCCGATTTCGACGACCAAAGCATCCAAACATATAAAACTATGTGCTAGGAATCTAATTCTTATATCAGATTTAACAAAGTCATCTAAATGAATGATAAATAAGAATAAATTTAAAAATAAATAATCGCCAAGACCCAATAATTATTGTTTAAGACTCTCTCCAACGAAAAAAAACGGTGGAAACGATTCCTGGCGACCTAAGGAACACATCTATAAAAAAACATCATCGACTTAGCTTACAGAAAAGAAGATATTAATAACGACAAATATTGTTAAACAATCTTTAATAACAATTGAACCCAATATAATTTAACCTCATGCGATACATCATTTCCAAGGGAATTTAATCAGGAATCGATTCCACCTATTCATTTTGATAAAAATTAATTATTTAAACAACATTAATTCTCATAGTGGAATTCTCAACATTATTTCTTCAGGTGGCCTTTCGGCCGTCTTACCGACCGAAAGGCCACTTAAAGCCCCCCGTGCACCTGGAGAGTATGACCTGGTGCAAACCAGGTCTCCCAACGACGCGGCCGAAAGGTCCATCGTCAGACGGACAAACGACGCGGCTGAAAGGTCCGTCTAGGATGTTGTGGGATTGTCGGGCGGCTGAAAGGCCCCTGATACTAAACTCCGTGAAAGGTCTCTCGTGGTTGCCCGGACGCAGGAGTCCAGGCAATACTGAAGGCGTACCGTGGCCGAAAGGTCCGGATACCTCCAGGAGTGAGCCCTTTGCTACCCGGGTGATCACGCGGCTGAAAAGCCAGAGACACGTCCAAAGTGAAGATACGCTGCGGGTGAAAGGCCCGGGTTTCGTTCGCCGAGGAAGTGCTGACCACTGGGGTATAGGAGGGTGGTGACATCAAGGTGCGCCAAGTGGAAGAGTCGAGACGCGGCCGAAAGGTCCGCTGAAGATTCGACCAGGAGGCAATCGATGAAGTTGAGAGTTCAATCAACACGAAAAAGTCCTCAAAGAAGAACCCTTGAAAGCATCCGGGAACACCAATAATATTAGTTTTTTTTGGATAGGTAAATGCGAGTACCTATTCAAAAACGATAGAAACGATTACTCAGTTTCTATCTTTTTTTTTGACCTTCTTTCTTTTTAGAAAAGTAAGTTCGTCGTTTTCTTTAATTATAAACGTTGGTCATCTTCTCAACCTTTCTTTTCTAGAGAGATATCCTTTTTTTTTATAACGTTTCTCTTTTTTTTACTTTCCTTTTTTTTTTTAATAACGCCTGCCTCAGAAGAACACGACGATCGTTCCTTCAAGTAAGCTGGTATAGGCCGTGATCATAAGGGCCTGTTGCCAGCAGTCGGAAACGATTGTTTGAGGTTGGCTAGTCTGACGCCTTGTAAATCCAGCCACACTGGCTAAGATCTTATTACATCGAAGGAGCGAAAGTTTCACTCCGAAATAGCTCTCCTATAAACCGACAAAACTTTGAATTTTTTTAGGGCCAAAAAAATGCGATTGTTTTTATTTGGTATTCGACAAACAGTATTTTACACAAATATACGACTGCAGCACCACCTGCATATTGAAATATCTCTTTTCTATCACATTTCATAATTGAAAAACACGAAAATGGGAATGTTCTTAATTGTTACACAAATATGCGACTGAAAAGCCATCTACTATATGCATAGAACCATTCGTTTCACACATATGTTCTAGCTAAAAAAGCCATGTGAAAATGACTGATAATATTAAAAATCTAGAATATACTATTCTTATAAAAATATGCGAATGCTGCGCCATCTACGTGTTTTAAATAGAAAACATACGAATATGATTGTTCATATGAAGCATCCAATACACGTTATTTTTATAAAAATACCTGCAGTGCCATCTACTATTTGCCTGATATGTATTATTAATTTTATATTTCCTAATAAGAAACCACGAAAATACGACTGTTTTGATTCCAAATTAACTTATATCATTTTTTGAGAAATATGGGGAAACGAAGTTGGATGTTTTTTTTTCTCAATGTACTGAAAATGTTGTTGACCGAGAAGAAGAAAAGAAGATGAGGTACGACAAATACGATTTTTATCGATTTTCAAGGGAGTATGTCTCAAGTACAGATTGATGTGATGTGCGGGTAGACTACTGTCAATTGGGCGCAACGTGGATAGATATATTCTTGTATAATCAATCTACTGGCCCACAAAAAGACTCTCAGAATATTCTTAGCCTTAAAAAATACTGTTTGTTGTTGCTTAGTGAAGTTTAGCCTGGAAAAGAGCTGTTTTTATCGCTTGTATTTGCGACTAACCGCTTGCAAGTAGCCGTTCATGTTTGGACACGGACAAATTCGCAGTCACTTATTAGCTCTAACGCACGGTGGATCGGCTAAACGCTGACAACCTTGCTCCGGGGAAGTAGCAAACGTGGTCGCGTCGCGTGACGTCTCTTGAATTTCGATTTTTGAGCTTTGGATCTCACACAATATCGAATTGGACTTTATTCTTGGGGCCGGCGGTATCACTTGTCTATTTCTCGCTCGAGCCGTAAACCGCGAGACTTAAAAGCCTGTTCATGACGGCAATAGGCAGCACACCGTCTACATTGACGCCGATGCGCAGCGCGGCGTAGAACTCGTGTCGGCGAGCTCGGGGGTACGAATTATGAGTTCTCCGGCTTATTTTCAGAAAGCGATAGATTAGGGGCTGCGGATTGAGCGAGGACACGTCGAGAGTTGCTCGAGAGTTCGTTGACAGTTCGTTTCCCTGAAAAAAAAAGTTTTTTGCTTACACAGCTTCTGCAAACGTAACAGCAGAGGTTTGAAGAGGAAGTTTTGGTGAATTTACCAGATTGGACCAACATCGCAAAGTTAATGAAAAGAAGTTGGATTCAGAACTCCCAAAAAACCAGACTGACATTGAACGTCTTGGCCCTCACGAGTATAAGCATACGTCTGCAGGAAAAAATTTGTTTATGTATAACTCGCTAGAAGACATAGAGGAAGATGAGGAGATTGGCCAAATTGTGATGTTCACAACCAAAGAAAATCAGCGTAGACTGATAACAAGTCACCATTGGTTTCTCGATGAAACCTTTAAGGTTTATAAATAAATAACAAAAATGATAATATGATAAAAATAATAAAATAATAATCTAATATTATATTAAGTTTGTTCTAAAATTTTTTTCCAACTTATTAATATCCTTTGAACTATCATGGCGAGGTGTTGAACAGCAAGTGGCTATCCCTCTCGTCTTTGCACTTCTTACCTACAAAACAGAAGCAGCCGATCGCGAAATAATCGTTAAGGATGTATGTGTCGACCGTCTAATTTTAACAGCTATACCGACAACGGCAATGACCGATTTTAAGCTTGCCATCATCAATACTATGTGGTGGTGCTATGGCAGAATGTGGTGCTGCTACTGTGCGAGCATGTCGTTTTCATCTTGCTCAAAGTATTTACAAATGTGGGCAGAGTGAAGGACTTCAACGAGAGTACGGAGGTGCTGAAGATTCGTCAGTCAGGGACTTGGCGTACATGATATGTGCTCTAACGTTTGTTCCTTTAGAAGACGTACTTGCACACTTCGACACCGTTTTCGACGAACTTCTCGATTTATCTGAATCTCGTATAATCTGAATCGACTTGATGAAAGCTATGAAAAGTAAAATTGACGTTGAAACTAATGAAACGATCTTGAAAAATATTGAGACAGGGGGAAAATATATTCTCAAACATATCAAGGACAATGACGAAGAAAGGAGGATTAGATTGGCTGAAATACGAGAAACAAAGCCTACCCACGAAGATATAACATTTCAAGAACTTCATGAAAAATTCAAAGATGTAGGCATCAGTGAATCATAAACAAAGACTTTTTGAGAATTTAGTGTGGGAGTTTCAAGACATCTTCTGAAGAGAGCCGGGAAGAATCGAGTGATATGTCCATAAACTAGAAGTCAAAGATGAAAAGGCGTATGTCGCAAGAAACTATCCTGTTCCATTAAACTTTAGAGATAAGGTAGAAGCGGAAATACAGAAAATGTTAAACATGGATGTTATTCAGAGATCAAATAGTGTTTTTATAAACCCTTTGAGACCGGTCATCAAAGATAATGGCGACTTTAGACTCTGCTTGGATGCCAGGCTAATCGAATTCATATCCAGCTTAGACATGGGGAAAAGCCTGGCTGAATAACCAGGTCGTAAATTAGTATCTAGACCTACTGTCACGGCAGAGATCGGTACTGTGGAACCGAAAACTCATAGCCTTAAACTCCTTTTTTTATAAAAAGCTTTGCCAAGATGGATTTCAAGGAATGAGAAAATGGACCAAATACTTGGAAATCTTCTCTTCCGAAATGGTGGTAGTGGATTCCCCTCCACTGGGTCCTGGTGATGGTGCACCCTCAGCAAAAAGAGATATATTGAGATAGCATTGGCGGAAAGGTTGACACCCGGATGAACCAGATCTTGAAGTACCTAGAACTGGAACTCTAAGACAAGAAAAAGGCAACCCTGCAAAAGGAGCTATGAAAGTGTAGTCATGTAACGGAAAAAACATACCAAAACAATTCATCGGATTCCGGGGTTTTTCTTTGTGTATATGCATGCCTTTTGTGCTAACGAAAAAAATCCATTTTCGAAACGGAAAGAAACCCAGAGATTCAGTACCGCATTAGGCAGGAGCTTTTCCGAGATTCAATTATCTATACGAGTCTTTAGTTTATAAAAAGAATTTCTATTTTTTTTGTTTCTATATTGAGTTTATTTAAGTTTTGATACAAACGACCTCTTTATGTTTAGCTCCCATTTGTTGTTTTATTTTTTTATATACTTGAAGAGCAATAAATCTACTCATACTCTCTTTCTTGTCATTCTCTCAACCCAACAGACGAATGAGAAGATGTCAAGGATCCACTTGACCCATCTCATTCAGGTGGGGGTAATGTAACATTTCAATTTTAATAAAGCAATTCGAATAGGAGCATTTTTTGATAACAAACTGTTTTACCATAGAAGGGTAGAACAGAAAGTCGAAGTAAATTGTTTTATCATACTACGGTTACACAGCAGGATCGAGAACTTCTGTCCTCCTTTGACAAATAGATTTTAAAAAGAGATAAAAGATGAACGCAGAGTTTCTCACAAGTGATCTCTTATTCTTAAAGTATAAATGTCAAGATTTTTGACGGAAATTTTTAGGAGGAGATTCGTCGAATCTCCCTAAACGCTCTCCAGGGTAATCTCTATCTCTCATCACCCTGGTATTGGCTAATTGAAATAGCCGCCAATCACCCGTCTAGCCAACACGCTAGCAGGGCCAAGACATTAAAGTCTGGATTCCTCGTAGCCTGGCTGGAATATTCCGCCACGAGGACACGACTCTACGGTGGAGACCGCAGAGTCGTAGAGTCCCGTTCGGGGACAACAGGAAGGTAAACTCCAGGCGTTGGCAATACTCGGTTTCTTAGTCACCAAAAATCCCTAAGAGTTGGAAATGGAATGCTAATTATGCAATTCCCCAGATCAAAGGAGTCTAACAAATCGCAAAACGTGTTAGCGCGATCGAGTCTTACAAAAGGACTAAGTAAGGATTTACTCTATAATTTCATTTCTTTTCCTTTTTCCTTTTTTTTATTACAATGAAGTTGATAAATATTCTTTTCAGTAAAGTTAAAGAGGTTGAGAAGTCTGCATCCGCCCAGATCCCGAGGGAGGAACAGAAATTCCGAGCCATAAACCTAAATCGCTTAATGTCAAGTAGGTTTATTTTCCTTATTTCATAATATTTTGTGTTTTCTTATCCTTTTATTAGTTAAAAAACTATGAAATGCTCAAAAGCAGAAAAGTTGGGTTAGTTCATAGGGTAAAGCAGAAGCGTCGGTAAAATCGAACAAATAAGAAATCTCGATAAAGCAGTTATATATCGTTGGTCAGTAAAACAGTTTATTCACGATTATCGATTAAATCGAGTAATATCAATAAATTTTCCGATTCGAAAGCTCTCACGCTTGCCAAATCGAATTTAACATTTCGCGTAACTAGAATATTTATTACTTTCTGGGTCAAACGAGCCAAAATGAAGAAAAGACAGAGTAATTGGACAAAATCTCTCTGAGATCAGCCCATGATATATCTAGTCATCCTGACAGGCTCTTAAGGTGAAATGTTGGTTGAGACTGAAGTCAACGATGGTCCTGTTCTGTCAACAGATGGCGCGCGGCACGAAATCACGTTGCCAAAAAATTTCGACAACGTGATACCGCTACGACATCTGTGTACGCGGGAATATTTAAAATTAAATGATAAGAAAAATGT
>JABFQD010002185.1:0-15876 GCA_022817045.1 Psix sp. ZL-2020 | reverse complement strand
TCTTATATTTCAATTTGCCATAAATTAAAAAAATACTGTGTTTTGTATATTATACATTGATAAAATTTATTTGTCGATTATAAAATAATGTAGACTATTTGAATACGGAATTAAACAAAAATCCGTTAGATCGCCCCTTTCAACGTACAATAGTCTTAGCCCTATATATTTCATTCTTCGTTAATAACCGAGGCTTATAAGAGTTTAGGGATGAAAACAACACTTATGGTTTTCTGCGTTAAGATCTTTATTTCTGGCACACATTGTTCACACGATATTTCTATTGTTTTGGCAATTAAGCAACGACAGAGTGCCATCGAAACGAGCCAGAGTGAAGTGACAAAGCAGAGATGGGTGATGACGGTACCACACGATCCAATTCGATTGAACGTGATTGGCAGCCATTGTCAACGTCGATCTATCATTTAAAACAAAGGATTGCCGACGGTAATTCTTCGTGTCATACCGGTACTATTGTCTCTGCATTATTCGCGACTACACTGCGCCGTATTCCTTGACAATCAAATGCTTTTCATCAAATTCAGTTCATTAGACATGGAATTATGAATCAATCCCGATTTTTCATTTCATTTGTATTTCTCCAATGTCGGGAATATTTTTTTTATTTCTCATTTTAAAAAATTCAATTTTTTATTATCATTCTACTTTTTAATCTGATTCATATTAATACGGGATAAAATTTAAGTTGAAGTTTTGTTCATTACAGTCTTTTTAAAAAGTTTTCCAACGAAAAGTAAAATTAATTATATGTCTGACTCATTACATTTTAACCCCGATTTTTTTCTCATTTGAATACAACTACATCAATTTTATTACATCGTTTCCATTTTCCTTTGAAACTTTGTTATCCTGTTGAATTTTTTTTTAAAGTTACAACATTACGGAACAGTAATAAAAAAGTTGTCAATAGAAGGACACATTGAAAAATAAAAATATAAGCTATAATTAAAACCTCTAATTTTCATATCATCGGAAACTACGCGTATTATCCTTTTATTTAATGAGAGGGTTAGCAAGGTTTAATTAAATTTAGTTTTCTAAATTTCTAATATGATTATCACGGAAATGCTTAACATTTCATAACTGTTTGTTATAAACAGTAATATTTAAGGCGTTCTGTCGAAATCGCTAATTCCACTGAAATTTTCTGTACCTCTCGTTTTCCCAAATTATCCGAATTTGTAATCATAATGATCGAAATAAGATAATTAGAGTAATGAGATTGGGATAATTGAGTTACATAGAATAATTTTCGCTCGAATTCTCTTAAATGATCCATCCCGTTATTCAGTTTATTTAATTAACAAATCTTATGAAATGTAGTGATAATTTGATTAACAATGATTGGATATAATAAGAGAGTTTAAATATAAATAGCAGGTCAATTTTTAATTTAATATATAGTTATAAAAGCATGAAATTTGTTTTTTAACCAAATGTAAGTACAAAACATTCCTGATACTATCAAATATTAATAATGAAGTTAGTATCAAAAGTTATATGAAATGTCATTAAATTCTCGATTATATTCACGTCAATACTATATGCCACGAAAGTTGGTACAGCGATAATCCTAAAGCTGTCGAAAATATTGCAACTAATCAACGTGATTACTATCTGAATAATTATGAAAGTTTTGTTTTTAGTCTGCTCAACTGTTACATTTTTCGCACATACTATTCTACGACCCTGAATAATCATTATTTAAAACTTTATCTAGACAAAGTTACTTGATAAAAGTTTCATAATATAGACACATGTTTTTTCCGCTGATGCAATAACAATCTTTTTATGTATTCAATCGAGAGAAAAAAGCACTCAAGCTTATAAAGTTCATTTTCAAAATGAAATTATACACTGCGACGCTTTCAGTGTAATGCTCTCATTTTATCTTAAGACCTGTGGTATACCTGCAATTAAGACGAGACGATCGATTTTCACTCTTTGCGAACGACTCGGGTAATACAATATTTCACTTGCATCTAAAATAATTTATACGTGAGAATAAATCATCTTTCATAATATATAGTGCAATTTCAAAATTCTGAAAAAATCGTTTTGTTTTTTACTTATCTTTTATAATCAATTTTTAGCACTTGGTTTTAGCAATGGTTTATTCATTTCGACGGCTTATCTAAGGTTAAACAAATTAAGTTCAAAGGAATGATCATTTCGTGATTACATGGCTTTTTCTTGAATCTTGACGTCGAAGTTAAATAAATGGGTGAGATAGTCGATGCACGCCTGTGTCTTTTCGCTGAAATTTCAACAAGCTACCATATCCTTTCAGAAGAGCTTCTAATTTCGAAGCTGACCTCCAATCACCTACAGATTATTTAGCTTCGATTAGAGTGCCACAAAATTCGAATTACATGTATAACGATAGTACAAACTTAGTATTTTTAAATGTAAACGATAAAAATAAAATATTCTCGACTTTTTATCTAACTTTTATTATATTTGTTAACTTCATTCAGAATTGATGATATAAGTATAAGGGTTTAACGTCAATCAAAAGTCAAATTATATTTGAAGTCTGTAATCAAAAAGTTTTTGTTGAAAACGAATAATTTTAATGAAATTGTTTAATAATTGTAGTTATGTGTTTATGGTGTAATTACTTTTTATATAGATTACAATTGATATGGAATTTTGATAAAGGATTAATGATTAAATTTAAATAAAAATAAAAACATGTAAGATGCATACAAGATATCTTATGCATAAACGATTATGAACATATGTTTCATAAGTAAATACACATATAATTTATTTATTTAATCAAGAGTTTCACTGTTGTTTTTATTATAATTAGAAATATCTGACAAGAGATAATTTCATTTTCCGCTTCCTTCGTTTATTACAGTTTTTACAATGTTAAATATGAGGTATGGTTAAGTTGTAATTGTAGATAAAGTCATATAGTATAAATAACAATTTATATGCAGATATAATTAAAACTTGTGTTTTTTGTTAAAAATCAGCTTTGCCTCGATTTCGTTTGTTGATATGTTCACAAGCATTCATTTTTAATCTTTGAATATTCGAATTATAAACAAATTTATTGGAAATATTACTTCAAAGAGTTAAACTAAATCGAATGTTTTTATTTTTACTTTATATTTTTTTGCGTTACGTATAACCGTATGTTTGTAATAGATTATCGTAAAAATATTTTTGTTGAAAATAATTAACTTTTTTTACGCTTTCTATCTTTACTTTTGTATAGTCTGTGAATGGTTTGAATACGTAATCATAAGTTTTCTTTGATTAAGGTCTGTTTTCTTTTCAAGGTACAATACTCTATTTTATCAAAATCGTGGAAAATTGTACGGTTATATCGTGTTAATTCTCGTTATTGTCGAAATTCCTTTTCTTTCATCGATTCTCAAACTGCGGCGGAAATCAGTACCACGGCACATCCTCCACGGAAATTGTTCTTCATCGAGTACGATGCTCGCGTTGGAGTTGTGCCAACTTGCGACTTGCCAATACTTGAAAACTGGCGCTTAAATAACGAACAAAGTCTACTGCATTGTTGTCACTGAAATACACCGAACGTAGGCTCATCACGAACGGAATTCACGACAAATGCAATATCCTTGTTGACGATATTTTTGGAGAAAAAAATTGTGTCAAGATATCATGAAGACTTTTATTGCATCCTTTTCACCAGGATCCTGATATATTCTTGACACAGAGCTTTCTGTAAATTATTTTAAATTACTTTTTGAATTTTAATTTAATTTTGGACATATTTTTATAATTTTAATCTAAAATAAATAATTTCTTACAGTTTTTTTATAAATTCATTTTTTAATTTTAATTTAGTTTTTGATTTTTTATATTTTTATTTAGTATCATTTTTCATACCTCTTTTTCACAAGTTTTATTTTAATCCATTTATTTTGAAAAGTCTGTGTTGATTTTTATGAATGTATAGTTAATTTTTTAGATAAAGTATTCATGTTTATAATGTTCAAAATATACTGGTGAAGAACGAATGATAGCTTTCATTAATGTTTGAATATGCAAAACATATCAAGTTTGAAATTTTGAAAGAAATGAAATTTTAACTTCCGAAATAGTATCTTTCTTGTTCGAAAAAGACTTATTGATCTATACTGAACAATATTATTTTATTATAATTCAAGGCAAAATTTGGTGCAATTTTTTTCAGTATTTTGTATCAACTTTCATAGAACCTTTATATTTGAAAATAAATAAAAAAAAATACATTTAACGTATTACATTTTCATGCACTACTATTTTTAATGCTGTTTACCTTTCTATTACTGACGATAAATCTCTAAAACAATTCAAAGCAATTTATTTACTATTTTGGAGTAATTTTCCTGTTTTTCGCATATACCTTTCGAAAGTTTCATTCAAAGTAACTTAACCAAATAAACAATAGAATGCATCAAGTTCTCGGTGATTTATTTATTTATGCATATATTTCATTGTCTGCGACAATAAAAACTTCACACTGCCTATAAATAAACGGAAAAAGATTGCAAATTGTGATTTCAAATCTTAATCAAAAACTTTATTTATTTGAAATTATTCCATATTAAAATAAAATTCCATATTAAAAGAAAATATCAATTAGAGAGCTGTGAAACAATAATGTAGAAATTTTATAGAGGCACTAGAATTTTATCAAGTTTCTGTAAGCCGCATGTCGGGTTGTTTGGCATATTAATGCATCGTATTGCGTGATTTCTGTAATAGATCGCAGTAAAGTGCATGATATTGACACTATAAAAACGTACTATCGCCAGAATAAATCTGCATGTAATTAACACTAGAAGCACCCAGAATTTTTTCTCTCGCCTTTTTCTTTAACTTATTAGTTTTTTTGTGATTCCATCTTTATTCGTAAATTTCAAAGTACATCCACAGTTTGTTAAACAGATCGATTTAATGAATATCAAATCAAAGACGATAGTACATTTTTTGAATTCTATAAAATTTTGAAAAGCTATTTACAATTCTGTAAATAATATATTTGTATTTTCGTAATAAAAACCCATGTTGTACCATACAATATAATTTTTGAATTTTTAAAAATAGTTTGAACATATTATTCAAGAACAGTTTCTAAAATATGTGAAAAACTGAGTAAAAGAGAGCTGTATATACGTGATTTTGCCGCCGGATCTCATCATTCTTTTACAGCGCAGTTTTTGTTATAATAGAGAAGAAATATATAAACTGACAGTTTCATTCTTATATATCTCGAGTTCAAATGTGTTCGGTTCAAGGGGGCGTCGCTAACGATCAACTGTACATGTCACAGAACTATCGAAATGCGGCACCGCCGATCGATAATCTTGTGCGCACTTAATAATTCAGTAGCTCAGATACATAAACAATCGAGACTTAAGGCACGCTTGTTCAATAATCCATTATATAACGCACAATGCATTGTATTAAAAAGCCGAGCTGCAAACAGAATCTTGACGTATATTAAAGTGGGCGAGACCGAATGATCCTTTATGTCAACGCGCGTGTACATCTCTTGTTGAAAAAAGTGCGACCTCATTCGCGCGCTATCTTTTTCGGGTGAATTTCACGAGTGTTTGCGAATTTACGTAAGCTTGACGAAGTGTGGCTTCGTGTTCACCAGCTGAATTAAATGCCGTCTTAATTAATTTTGTTTCTTTTTTACTCTGCTCTGTACTTTTTCCCTACACTTTTTTTGCAAAAATACACTGTAGACTGCATTTTTCAAAAAAATGAAAGTTACTTCAATATAGTAATACATATATTTCGCTTTTTAAATATGAATGGCATTTACAGCTTAATAGTAAGTTTGCAAAAGTAGGTTCTGAGTTACACTTACGAGATACACAATATATATATATATATGCATCATTATATGTTAAAGTACTTTTTTGATTTGTTAATACATAAATATCTTGAAACCTATTCAAATTGATGTGTAAACATGAAGCTTTTATGGAAATACATACATGTTTACCATTGAAATCATCCGTGAATATAATTGATCTATTGAGTTTTCTGTGCGACGTTGCTTGGTGAGTTCAAATTGCCTACCAGCATCATTGTTCGTCACTAGTACAACGTGCTCGACCTTCGAGTAGGTACTCGAAGAATAATAAGAAGCTCAAAGTACAGGTGCATGCTCTTTGAGAATCGCATATCTACTCCTTGGAACTTACATTTTACATAAACTGTCGTAACACTAAGTAGCGTCTCAACGCAAAGAAGATGCAAAGCGCAAGATCCTCGGCATCGATGGAATCGAATTCTAAGCATCATGCTATTCACGTACTACTTGTCACTATTACTGGCGCAACAGAATACAGTTATAAATTATATGCTCTCACCACAAGCGGTAAATTTATCGAGTTGTAAATAAATGCAATAGATTTTGAAACGCGTAACAGTAAGATCTTTGCAGGAATTGAAAGCTCCGAACTATCAAGTCGCGATTGATGATTTATTTACAGTCAATTCTATAATATAACTTGGTTTTCTTGGATTGAATCATATTCGTCAAAAGCTCGAGTTGAATGACCGGATTAGAATTATTCATCCGCAAGTTCTTCAATTCGCCCACATATGTATCCAGAGGTAATTTTCACACGTTTAGTGCGCAGTCGAGCACATTAGAATAGTCTAAATGTTACATACAACAGTCCGGTACGGCTGTGTAAATAAATTATTCATTATTTGTAAATTTAATTAATTGTGTTGTTGTTTTCAAATATTTATGTAAGTTATATTAGCAGGAACGTCAAACGCAGTTGAAATTACTTGTTGCTGAAATTTCACTACGATATAAAGATAAAAATGAATATCGTCTAGTCTATTTATACCTATGGTGAGAGTAATATCGTTTTCTATATTCAAGTAAAAAAACTAAATACACATATTTTAAGTATTCAAATCGTGTTTATAGAATGTAAATTAAATATAGTGACAATTAAAAAAATTACCTGAGAGATTAAGTAAATAAATTCTCTGTATTTTATATCTTTAAAATTGAAGTATTGATTTTAATAAAGGATCTTCGAGATGAAGAGGTTTCAGGAAATTACTGTACATAATGAGGAAAGAATAAATCAAATTATCGGCTTAATGGAACAATGGATAAACAAGCTTTTATAAGTGCGATGTTGAAGGAATGCCTGTTTTTAAGGAACACTGGTTTATAAAAATGATGGTCCATTGTGTTCCGAACCTTGTTTACGCTCGTTTTATTTCTCTCTTCTTTTGACTACGCCCTATCTTATTTAGCCCGTTCAATAAATATTACGACTTGCAATCGGTCTAAATCAAGTATTAGCGAATTATTATGGTATAAGGGCACTTAATTTTTACAATTTCAGGTAAACTTAAATAAATCATTTTGCACATAATTTTGATTTTTTACTTTTCATTTGTCTTGTAACAGTATAATGGCATTCCGATTCACTTTAAAAACTATTAAGTTTCTCATACAAACCAATATTCTTTTGACAAATTACAAAATGGTGCAATAAACGCTCCAGATAATACGTTTCTTCGACTTCATCAAAAAGATATTAATCATCTTATTTTTGCTCAAGTAAAGAAGATTCCAATAATTTTTAGTTTTTAGAGCATTTTGAAATGTGTGTTTTTTTCGTGTTGAAGCATTGGAAACTTTCGAGAAAATTTATGAAAAGTTCTAATTTGATATTTTTGACGCAATGACAAATTTTAGTTAAAAATTCGTAATGACCATCGTTTCGCGTAAACAGAATTCGACATTCATTATGTCGTCTAGGAGATTAGTTATATGGCTTAATTAGACGAGAACTTGTCTAAAGTAAACATTACTCAGCCAATAAACATACACAAGTTCCTGTGAAACTTCGCGTTACATTAATTTTGGAACCATCAACGGAATGTCGAAAATTACACAAACTCTCTCTGAAAATAGAGAACTAAGAAAAAATCATCCGTTGATGAATTAAAAAGAATATCTACATGATTCCTTTGCCAATTAAGAAGTAATTTTTATGAAAACAAATCAACGACAACGAAATTTTCATCCATGTCGCTGAATCCTGCTGAATCACTGTGATATTCGTCGACTGATGAATTTAAAATTGAATCAACGGATTCTGCGACGACAGAGCATTTCATCAAGAATGATCGATTCACTAATAAAGTTGACTAAAAGTCGAAGAAATTAATTGGACAAAGGAAGAATCCATTCGAATCTCATGGAATGAGATCAAAAAACAATACTCGATCTCTGTCGTTTGGATCAACAAAACTTATAAGTTAAAATTTCAATTCAATTATGACTCCAAATCAGACTCAATTGCATCGATTGTCTACAATTCATCAAGCCAGTTGTGATGAAGTAAATAGGTTACGAATCTACTTCAGTAGATATATCGAGAAAATTGATGATTCCTCATGTAACTGAGGCATTCACATTTTTCATGAAATATATTCATTATCATATCATCGAGTTTTCTGGCGCCTTTTATTCATCACAGGAAACTTTTTTTTAATAGATTATTGATATGTCACGGAAGTCGATATGATATTTATTTTCATAATGGTTTTTGTATGCAAAATATAATATCATTTTTATATACATTCGTTTTCAACTAAACATTTGGAGTTATGTGCAAACTTTATCTGTGAAACAGACAGTAACTAATTTGATAACGAAACGGGATTGAAAAGAAAATTGATTTATTTATATTTTTGAAATCCAAGACTCATCACATTAATTTCGAACAACTTTTTAACAAATAATTGAAAATATGGAATTCAAATGAACAAAATTTTAATCAATAAAAAGTCAAATGACAAATTCATGTTTTCATCAAACATCAGCAAACAATTAAATATAGTTTTATAAATTCACAAAAATATGTTTTATAAAAATTGTATATAATTTTAATGTAAATTTGTATATTTAAATATAAAAATATTGTTGAATAATCAGAAATTTACTTACACATAGAAATTTTGTCTAACTGTTCCGAAATTTAAATTAAAAGCAAACGTTAAAGAGCTAAAATAAAACATGTAGAATAATAATAAAATGGTACTGTATTGTATTATTTGTTCATTACGATTTTTCATATCACTGTCTGGTAAATTTCTTTCTATCATTTCAATGATATGTTGAAACGCCTCCGACATGAGTGCAGTTATTTATCAAAAAAATGAACATTTTATCATACATTAAAGTGCAACGTAATATTTTTTCATGATTTGTGACAAATTAGTTTGAAATAAAAAACAATTAAGTAGTTAAGATAATTAATCAAAAATTGAGTACGTGCAGTATTCAATTAAAAAAATGTATAGTCAGCAAGTTTCCTTGATCATTTCCGGTGTTTATGATTTTATTACATTAATAATTTTCTTTAAAAGAGGCATTAATTTTGAAAAAGTTTATAATCTTAAACTGAATTAAATACAGTTTATTGATATTTTATAAATGACGCCATGTGGTTTTGTTGCACAATGAACTTTCGTAATGCCATTTAACGACTGCATCTTGGCGTAAATAAAAATAATTTATGTTTATAATTTGTTGTCGATTTACAAATTATTTAATGTACGACAGCTTCAAAGCCATTTTAAACGTTTCACAGAGTAAAAAGTATATAAAATTGTGTTAAGGGAAAAGAATTATCATTGCAGCAATTAAATTCTCGTTGCTTTTATTCTTGCTACGTTTCCTTCTATGTAAGTTCTTTTATGTACTAGTCTCATTACATGTCTTTATTTTGTATCTTTCTTTTGGCGGTAAGCCAAAGATGCGAAAATGAAAATTAATGCTCGTTTATACTGATATTATCAACCAATTATAATTCATATCCTAATTTACTAGAAATAAAATGATGTTATTTTTCAATCAATTCTGTCCTCAATGTCCCAAATGACGAATTATTAATTACATAAGCTGTGTTAAATCCGAAGTGGATCAGCAGAAAAAAAGTCAATTGCCGTCGAATAAATTTCTTAATCCTCCAGAGGGTCACCAATAAATCGTGCAAATTAATTCCTCGATAAAAAGATCGCAAATAAAGAGTAATATTGATCTCAGACAAATGACGGCAAAAATATGTACGCTATGCGGTTACAAATTCCGCAAGAAACATTTCAATTTCATGTAAATCAAATGGGTGAATCGTGACGATGAAATGTTTGTTTGTGTATTTGCTTTGGCGCTTGCTTTGATTGGTACATTGGAAGCATGAAAAAATACTCGCGTCGTTCTAAACTCGTATTAATTGTGCCAGATTGAGACAATCGGCCCATCAGATGTAGCGTCGCGACCGCCCCGCTTTTGGCTGATTTTTTATTCCAGCCTCAGTCCGCATTGGCTGAGCGCATGCGCGCGCAAACTCTGTGCGGATTTGCTGGCGCGTACAAAGAGCAACTCGAATTCGTCCGAAAGCATCAGCAGAGTGCCAAAAGCGCTCGGAGCTGAGCGTTCCGCTGTTCCATTTTCGCCATCCAGTCACGCGCTTGCATTCTATTGCAGTTTTATCGCGGACAGTCGACGTGATAAAACAGTACCGTCCCTTTTTGTGTGTCAGTAAGGATTAAAAACTAACAAATCATCACACTAGTTAAGGTGAGTTGTTTGTTTATCATTGTTTCATTTTTATTGCATTTTAAAGCTTTTTTACGTTGGATTTATCTTTTTATTCTAGTTGCTCGTTGATAATTAGTTGTGCTGATATTCGTTAGTCGCAATTGCGACGATCAAGCGAGCCTTTTAATTTCATTAAAACTCTTCAGTTTGATTAAATTGTTGACTGCTGAATTGGTCGAGCGAACGAAATGTACAATTTTCTGCATTTTAATTTACGCTCAATTGAATGGGGATTGTTCGGTTGAATTATTCTCTTTGCGACGAATTTTTTTGCTAGCAATTGCGGTATGCGAGCTGCCAATGTAATACACAACTCGACTCACTTAGAAGAGCGCCAACGCACAGTACTAGGAAGATATTCATCGTTTTTCACGAGTTGCGAACGCTAGTTGATTATTCGTTACAAATTTCGCAACGCAAAATATTTTCGAAATAAAGTGTTACAGGAAATTACATTCGACACGTTGGACATTTTTTTTCTATCTCCGTCTCTTTTTATTGTTTCAAGTTTAAGCGACGAAAATTGATACTATGAAACCCACCTTCGATTTAATTAAAATTTTTTGACGTTTAATTCAGAACATTTTGGTTAAACTTTGAAGTAACTTTTTATTTTTAGTCAAATTTTTGTTTGGACTATTTAATTTGTAGTTGTATGTTTAGTGTTTGTTTGCATTTACGACTATTATTGAGTTATCCGATTTAATTATCTTTCATACTTCGAAGGAATAAACAACGGAGTTGTTGGTTTTTGATATTGGTTTACGGTTTTCAGCTATCTTGTTCGAGATCGGTTTTGTTTATCTGTATATTTACTTTTTTTTGACAATTTAAAAACGTTAAAGTTGACTGTGCAACAAATAAAATGTTTTCAATAATGTCGCGAAATAAGTGTGAAGCAGTTCTTGTTCGATAGTTGTTTTGATTGATTTAAAACAATCTTTTTTCACTAAAAAATCACCCATAAAATATAAATTAAACGTAATTTTACGTTATATATAATGATATTTTACATTAATATGACAGATTATACTAACTAAGTAAGTTAAGTTCCCAGTTTTAAATCACGTATTTTTGTCACCCCATGATGGACCATATTCTCATTAAAAACATAATTTACATATTTTTGTTCTGCATGTCAATATATGAAGGTGAAATAAATCATTATCATATCAAAAATCATACATATTCACCGATTAAATTACAATATTAACATACGCGTGTGCTCATAAATATTTCTAAAACATTACGTAAATAAGATTTTACTATGTAAATATTTAATTTTACCGCCGGTGACTGATAACCATCAATTCTAGTGCAAACATATGTTTTAGAATTCAGATATATCACTATTAAGTATAATTTCATTTAACTCCAAACTTGTAGCATTGTTATAGTTTTGCATTGCAATTTAATATACGTTATAAAAAATCTAATGTATGTTACAAAAATTAGTCAACAACAATTGCATCAGTTATATTCTATAAAAGAAGCATAATGCACTTTCGTTTGAAAATTCTGTTCTGAATAACTTTGAATATACTTTTGAAACAATTTTGAAATTAAAATTTGTTCAATTTCTCATGAGCTTTTATGCGATCGTTTGTCACAAATTTGGAATGTTACTTCTTAAAATTCAGTAGAACAGACTATAAATTCAAATTTGATCAAGTCTGAAATATTTTTGGTTAGCATATATTCCGCAACAATTTAGGACAAAATAAATAGTGCATATTTTTGGTCCAAATCAATTAGGACGAAAAATCGAAGCCGCGTGTGCTCTAAAAATGTACAGAAACTTAATGTTGCGTGATGATAGCTGTCATAACTCAAAAGACTGCGAAGTGAAAGAAAAAGTTAGCATTCATATTCAGTGTCTTGGGGCAAGATAAACCGAAGCTTTCGTCATCTTTAAGTAGGAAAATCTAGAAACTTTTGAAGGTGGTAGTATCACTGTTTTTGACGACACAGCAGATCACTCAAATGCTCTCTTTGTGTCAGCGAATGAATGGAGATATCCCCAACAGCATATTCCTGCGTCTTATACGAACTTCTGAACTCAGCAACTACACTTTTCTGTTTTAGTTGCTTAATTATTTTTCTTCCCTGCTCTCATAATAACAATTATTGTATTACTTGTTTTGCCCCATTTCATGCCTTAACGTGCTACAACAGGATTAATTTAAATTAACATTAAGATAATATTATACCCACAAAAACAGAAATAATATAAACCAGAAGTATACTATAAAAATGTAGGACAGTTTTTTATTACGTGTTATGCAGTTTGTGTAATTTTCCATTGTATTCAGTGTAATATAAACGTTCTACCTGAAATTACATTATTTTTTTGAACTTTACAGTATAATTTTGTTTGCTTTGTTTGTAAATGCACATTAATTCATAAACAAATAATAATTTTCTTAAATAAATGACCGAATTAAAATGTTCCGTGGAAAGAACATTTTCATGCCATTTAGTTTTGTTTTGAATTCACATTCTACATTGAGCAAACTACTTCAATAAAGCGTCAAAGAATTTATGGTCATCCGTGTTTCATTTTCACAAGACTCTTCTCGTATTTGTTTTCTGATGTAAAACGAAAGAAATCACTCTTCTAGTTCTTGCTTTTACGCATCGAAGATATTTCTTCCGGTTTACTCTCAGTATTTTCTTCAGTAGATGTAATCGTTCGTGCTTCAGACAATGTTTTGGTGCTGAAAATATTCGCGTGCAACTCGCCATTTCTCATCTTGTGAGTCATTGCCATGCTATCACGTTTGCTTTGTTTTTCAACGATTACCTTTATAATTAACGCAAACAATGCGCACAACGCAATATGTCAGACTATACATCATAGAGGATTATGAATACTGATACACGTACACAGGTGTCAATAAAATATCCTGCTTGTTCATTATCACGATTTGTATCGGTGCTTATTATAGTTTATCTGTGTTGATATTGGCAAAAGAGGAAAGTTGGAAAAATAAAAGTTTGAACAAATAGATATCACAAATCAAGTTCGTAGACAGTATTACAAAAGTAAATATTTGAGTTTTAGCGTTTGCCAGTTCAGTGATTTCTTTTCAATTACTATGAGGCTGCGTTATTGTTAGAAATTTGTAAATTATGATAGAAATTGTAATTATAATTAATATCAATTACTTGGGTGAAAAATGTTTCTGTCATGCATTCATATTTTGACATGTTATTTTATATTTTACATTCTGATAATTGATATTATTTGAAAACATAAAATATAAGTTATTCTTTTTTATCTTTACTTATAAGCAAAAAATTTAAACCAAGGATTCTCAATTATTCGAACTATATATTTCGATGAATAATTTATATTAATTCAACTGAATTTTGTCTCTTCTGTACATTAAATGTGCACCTAACCTATACAACTAGACTTGAAATGTCAGGCCTGTCGTAACAGCACGTAGAATCTGTCCATTTCGTTTATATGTTCATATGGTAGAAACTGTTTAACTTCTATGCTTGTTTCTAAAATAAGTATAAAAGATAGAAGTTTTGCAGTAGCTCTTGTATTGTGTTAAAAAAAGATAATACATTATTCGTGTATGAGAATAGTAATGGCTATCGTGAAAATTGATTATTAGATGTAAATAAGCGTAATACGTAAAAAAAATTGGCTGATTATCGAAATTAATTTGATTTTACATATCAGTTGAAAGCATCGTGCTTTAATAATTACTTAATCAAATTTTTTATTCAATTAAAAATAGTACATTTTGAGTATACTAATAACAGTTTTTTGAATTCTATTTTTAAATGACATATTTATTGGAAGAATTTTTGTCCATCCTATCATTTAGTTAGATTAATTAAACTTTTCATAGGGAAGATTAACTCGTTTTTATAGATTTTATTAAGATAATTAACCATTTGTTAAGTTTGTTTTAAGTAGGAAATTCATGAAGCAGATAATTTGACTGGAAAACGTTTATAAAAACGATTGAATGAAATCGACAAGAGAAATACGAGAAAATCAACGCAGTTCATTTATCTTCCGATCACGTAAAAATAAGAAATATCTACAAAGATGATCTGATACAAGAGAATATTCGCGAAATCTCGCTTTATGAATTTACAATCGTAGAAGCTTTGAATTCAGTCGAGACATCTTTGGCACAAAAGTTCACAGCTTCGACGAAATTGAAAATAAGTCCGTCTTTGATCAAAATTATTTACCTGAACACGTCAATCTGTCCATCCGGATATTATTAAAACGCTCGAAATATTTCAAATTTAATATCAATTGAAATGTGTAATTCTTAGGATCGATGTATATACATACATGTATTATTCTTGTACATTCAAACAATAATCAACCAACCCAATATGGAGTTAAAAATATAAACCATATTTAACGTTACGAATTTATATATTACATCGAAACGTATTTATTTTATAAAACATTTCAATATGAATATTGCATTTTATTGTTCTAAAAATATATACATATGCAAAAGGACTTTTTTCATAATTAAATGAAAATAATTTGTGTTATGTTTAGATAAGTTTTCAATAATATATAAGTTAAAAAGATTAGATAAAAATTTGAATTTTCTATTTGCATATATCTTTACATATCCATATTTGTTGATATTTCTAATGATACCTATTTAGTTTATTAGCACATACGTAAAATAATACATAAAATACGCACATAATAAAATGTTGCTTTTTATAAAATTATATTTATCCATTTAAACGTTTCTTCCTTTTTAGAACAGAAATAATAATAATACTAAATTTTAGCTTTTTATATTAGAAGAAATAGTTTTTGCAGAAAGTTCTTATTAGTTATATTTAGAATTGCCTTCATTTAAAGATATAAAAATATATAGTATAATGCAAAGAGGCCATGGTAAGTGTTTTAAGCATATAGATGTCGTCATTAGAGAAGCTCTAACATCAAATTTCGATTCGATAAGAATAAACGACACTGACATGGCACCAAAATCGTATTTGCATAATTTTTCCTAAAGTTTATTTGAGAAAACGGAGGGGGGGGGGGGGTTTTTTTATTAAATTTTTTTTATTTTCAATAAATTAACAAATTTTGGGAGAGGAAAAGGGACCGCGTTTAAACTCCGCTACCCTTCCCACATCGTTTGGCCTGTTTTAGGTGAAAAAAAAAAAACAGACACATCTCGATAGTATGTATGCAACAGTGATAACGATAAATCAGT
>JABFQD010002184.1:0-15877 GCA_022817045.1 Psix sp. ZL-2020 | reverse complement strand
ACTGAAAAAAAAGAAATTTGTGTGATTAGTTTTTCTACAAATTATAAATAAATCCCAGTTTGATTGATCTATCACGTACAGTGTTGTACAGTCACGTTGAAAACTGTTATTTTCAATGAAATTATTTATTTATTTGGTAATACTTTACAGTTTGTCATTGTTTTACCACTTTTTTATTGTTATTGTGTTTGCCGATAAAATTCTTATGACATAAACTTAGATACGAAAAAACAATAACATTTTGTTTGTGATTGTACCACACCGACTACCTTAAAATGGCTCCATGAGTTACTACAATTGAGTGTCTACAATTCAAATCTAAATGATGTTATTTAAGTATGTAAGATATATTTTAATATCTCTATGAAAATAAAAGAAATAAATACTTCTTATTCTTTAAATTAAATTTTATTAAATCAATTCAAGTCTATTTAATAAATAAATTCCGTCCACATTATAGAATTAGTATTATAAAATAAATCACTCAATTGGATATCAATATTGGTTGATAAAGTATTTTGTATTATTGACTGGTTCCAAGATGTATAAAGAGCAAGAAAGCTTTTAACCCGAAAGGGACTAAGTTACGATCTTTTCAACCGACAGACAAAGATAGCCGATTGATGATTTTACTAGTAAACAAAGACATACGAAATTGCGCGCCACTTACGGGTTAAATAAACAAACATTTCTATGAACTCTAATAAACTGATTTCAAAATATCGATGAAATCAGTTGAATATGTTAAAATTAAATGAAGGTGCCTCTGATGTTGATAATATCAGAGTTGACTTTCCGTCTTTGGAATAGTAAAAAGATGCTTTGAAATATTTTATGAAAACAATTTTTTTTATTAAAATTCTTGAAAACAAACCCAAATTGTACGCAAATTTGTATTCCAATTAGTATAAAACATTCATCGAGTTTAATTGTTCTTTATTACAGAATTATATTATCTTTACTTATTTTAAAGTATTATATGATTCTATATTTTTAATTCCCAATTTGTTGTTAATTTATATTTTCTCGCTTCAATGTCTTTCTTCTTTAATAATACATTTTAATCAATGATAGAGAATATTATTGTAATCAGCTATTATTTCCTTTTTAGTTTCTAATAAATCTTTTTAACCTTTTAATCAGAATAGACACTTTTAATTGTGATGAAATTTTGTATCAAAGTTTTTTGAAAATTAATATTCAATAAAAAAGAGAAAATATTTAACTTATTTGTTCTATTTATTTACATAATTAACAGGATACAAAATATAGAAAATTAAATTTCAATATTTTGTAACTATGCGCCGAACAAGTATTTTTAAATGACTCAATCGTGCCATCTATATTCCTAATTAATATCTTATTTGACATTAATAACTAAAGAAAAGACAATACAATTCCCATAAACGTGTCCTTTATTAACATAGAATATTGTACATTTCCAAATGAGCTAATAAAAATTGATTCTCGATAAAAGGAATTCAATTATTGAAATGCTTTCAAGATATTAACATTAAATTATTTCAAATTATTTGTTCAAATCAAAGTCCAAAAAACATGAACCTCTACTAAAAACTTCAATTTTCAGTCACAGATTTAATTGAATTCAAGGTTTAGATTAGTTGCTCAGCTGGCATATTAATAAATGAATAAAAAACTTGGAAAAATAATCATCATAAAAAATAACCACAAAAACAATTTTCCGAAATCTACTTTTATTCTAAATTAAGTCATAACATATTTATTTCTCAACTCGTAAATATTATGTTTCATTATCTCAAAACAACTATCTCCACTCTGACTAGTTTCAAAAATTTGAGCTTGCCTATTATGCTGAATTAAAAAATTCAATTTATGCACAAGGGCGCCACTAGGTATGAGCCGTCCCTGAGGGAAGATATAGCAAGCAACTGAGTGAAGTGGGGTCAAAATCTAGAGAGGGAGAGTGTGTTCTTGTCTCAGTAGCACACTTTCATCGCACCAAAGAAAGTGAGAGAAGTTATCAGTTACCAATGATGTATTTATATGTACCGTCGTGTGATGATATAAAAACGAAATGAACGTGAAAACGATCAGCTGCACTTTTCAATGAAAGACTAGGTAATAGTGGATATATGTGTAAATGCCCAATATGCATAAAAATGATGAAAAGAAGAAATCAAAGCAAAAAAGACACTGAGTCTCCATTTCAAGACTGGAAAGCCAGTAGATAGATTCTACTACGAAAGTATGAAAGTCTTTTTTATAAAAAGCACGCTTCTATTATTGTTCGGTCGTCGATTGAACTATCATTCATGAGCCGACTAGACTTCGTCAAATTAAAAAGGTATATTTTTGATATGCATTTTATAATGAAGTAATAGTGATGTAAATAAATAATTTTTATTGTAAATACTTAATTCTTGTTTAATGAACATAGTTAGCTTTATCTTTTTTATAAAAGTACGAAAATGTTATTCATGTTATGTGCTATTATTTAACAGTATAAACATTTTATGTGACATAAAACTTGAATTATTCATTTTTATGATTATTTATTTGATTTATTAACAATAAATATATTTCTAAGGTTTAGAAAACGTTATAAAAGAATTATTCATTTGAATATTTCAACTTTATGATAAAAATTCATAGAATACTGAAGAAAAATTTATCAAAATCATAAATAAAGCTTAAAGAAAAACTATAAAAATAATAAAAATATCTTTTATATATGTTAGAACTTCATATGATTATTAATTTATTATATATTATAAAGCATGTTGAAAAGCAAAATATTTAAAATTCTTTTACAATATTGAAATATAATTTTTGTTTTTATTATTTATGAAGAAAAATATCCAGATGTACTTACTCTTCTATGTTTCGTACAACTTTAATTAGAAAACTAAATTACAAAACCACAATTTAATTTTTAAATTGCAGAATTTAAACAATTGTTATCATAAAATTTTAAAGTATTATAAATGATCAATGAAAAAAAATGTTTTAATAAACTGCCGAAATATGTGTTAAAAAATAGTTGTGATTATTTCAGTTTTATTTTTATAAATATTTTTATAGTATGACAATAATGATTAGTATATTTATAAAGTTTAACAAATATAAGTGTAGTTTATTTCATTTTTTACAAACAATTATATACAAAATGGTTTCAAATCTATAAAAGTTTGATTAATTTCGTAATTATCCTTATAATTGAATATAAACATAAAAACGACTATTTTTCAGAAATCAATATGAGTGATAAGGACATCAATACGCTTTCTTTAACTGATCCTCCAGCTATTCACGTTGGACCAATTGTAACACCAGGATCAGAGGCCATATCTATCGTAATACCTTTATCCGCCCATCTTGCAACATTTTCACGAAAACAAGTCACTGAACAATCAACCAGATTAAATAATGACAATCCACCTCAGAAAACGATGTCAACAAAGACAAGAAAAGACAACGTTAAGGGCTGTCCATTCCCAACCTGCTCTCGTTTTGGACATGCTTTTTCAAGAGCTCATGATCTTAAACGCCACATAGCCAGACATGAAAGTCGCAAGGAAAAACTTCCAGACGAACACATACAAATTTGTGTATGTCCAGAGTGTAGTCAAATGTTTTTTACCAACGATGGTCTTCAAGCTCATATGCAAATACATCTTAAGGACACAAATCAGCAAAATACCAAGTTGAATAACGGGATTTTTTCATGCCAAGTGTGTAAGAAGAAATATTGTAATGAATACAAATTAAAAGTTCATCTTCTAACTCATGAAAAGGTAATTGAGAAATATATTTCTATTTATCGAAGAAAGTGAAATGTAAATGTTCGGTTTGAAATTGTAAAAAATGTTTTAATTATTCAACGCAGGTTTATTATACTGTAAAATTCTTTACAGATTGCGATTTTATCTACTAAACTTTGGTTTAATGTAAATTATTTATTCATAATGTTCAATAATTAGAAAGTTTATATTGGTTTATTGAATTTATTCAAAATTAGTGGCATAGTGAAAGTATACATTAACAAAATAATGTGCATAATGATTATTAAACTTAACGTAGCAAATCAGAAACATAAAGAATTTATATTACCTGCTTTTAGTTCAATTAGAACTACATTTAATCAATAAATGAGGTTTGCCTATAAATTGTCTGCTGAAACATGTTTTTATACGCATCATATTAATCAATCTATTTATTTACTCATCTCATTATTTACTCAAAACCCGTTTTATGACTACACATTATCTATAAGAAATAATAGTCAAATGAGCAATAAGAAATGCAATAAATACATTCTTTTTTTTTGTAAAAATTGTTTCAACTTTGAACAGTAAATCATTGATTTGTTATAAATGTATCTAAAAAAGGATGAAAAAAAACTTCGATTAATGTTTTACTCTGTTTACTTTTTTAGAAAACCGAAGATAGCAAATGTTCTCTCTGTGGTATTTCTTTTGAAAACAATGAGGAGTTCGAAAATCACATGAAAGAACATACTTCCAGCATCCTTCAAGCTCAGGCAGCTCTACAAAACACGAGTCTTCACGACGAAATTATTATTGATAACGACAATGATAATTTTCTGTTGGAAGAAATGCTTTCATTTAAAAAAGATTCGAAAATTTTTATCGATAAACTTTCGAGCAGTCAGGATAAAAAGTCTACTAATAATATTCGTTGTAATTATTGTTTTAAAACGTTTAAAACAAAATGGACATTACATTGTCATGTAGCCGCTCACGAAGGACGTTTTCAGTTTGACTGTCGTAAGTGTGGCAAAAAGTTTGTCCGAAAAAGTCACTACGAAGGTCACGTTCGCTCACATGAGCCAGCCAGACCATTCTCTTGCGATCAGTGTGGTAAATCATTCAAAGAACTGAAGCATCGCCGTGAACATACCAAAAGAAAACATCCTGATACAATCCAACAAGCTGTTCAAACTTTTCTGGGTAATATTGATAATTGCACAGAAAATAAGTGCACTAATGATGAACAGTCCAAACTTACTATACTAATGCCAATGAATTTTAATGTTTAAATATAACTCAATTCATCTTACATAAATATTTATTAATTCCTAATGATTATAGATTTTTGCAATTTAACAATTCCATGAATTATATTTGTTTTTCAGTATTAATATCAAATATAGTTTTTTCCTTACATGTAAAAGCAAAATGTCACATTTCTCATTTGTTGTCTGTACACAAGATGAGCTTTTGCTAGCAAGTAATACTTATGTTGCGCATGTGCACTTTGCATTTTAATTGTTTTGTGCACCAAGGCTTATTTATAAACTAGTGCATAAAATACTTTGAAATCAAACTGCACTTGTGCAACACAAACATATAAGAAATGCGCCATTTACTTTGACTTTTTAGAAAAATATAATATGCCACATGAGCAATAAAATTGACAATTCGTTCACAACGTGAATTGTCAACTTACTGCCTTTGTAGCACAACATACTATTTCTGGATTAAAAATATAATATTAATGTTAATCTAAAAACGTTATATGATATTGCATTTTCTTCTCAATAACTAATATTCGAAATTATCTAAATTTAATAATAGGAAAACAGATTTTGTTTGTTAAAAAAGTCATTTCATATATTAAATGAATCAAGATAAACAATTTTGGCAAAGACTTACTAGGAACCAAGTTTTGAATACAATAATCTCATTTTACCAATTAACTTACATAATTAAAAATTTATCTTATTATTTTTATTTAGAAACAAATAAAAAAGTTGCGGTTGAACTCAAATATTCTGCAATTGATAGAGCAAGCAAAAAATGTACTGTTATAAATTTAAAAGTCTGTGAAATTCATTTCATAAAACTGTTATGTGTATAATGAGTTAATTTTATTTCGTTTAATCGATGCATACATTTTTTACATTTAAATTACATTAAAAACTCCAAGTAGTTGAAATACAGGGTTGTTTCGATATGCGCATATTTGCTCCTCGCTTTGCTGAAGCGAAGAGGTTTCCAACTTCACAAATGGGCACCACTCTGGTATATGATTTTCCATTAGAAAATCACGACTTGGCGTTAAATTACGAGGTTTGTGCGGATGACTCGTTGAAGATCCTAGGTTTTGCCTAGAATCCGTACCATTACGAATATAACCCACCAGTCACTTGGGCGATACCCTACCAGGCACTTCTAACCCGCTCGTAACCTGTTCTTATGTCGCTCAAAACGCTGCCAGCATATCATCTCCTGAGTCTATATAAGAGATTGACATTGAGAGCCATTTGATTACACTTACCCGACTTGTCAGTTGAAATTTCAGAATACGTAAAAAGAAAATTTATCTTCTGAGTACGGTACCTCATTTCTGTAAAAGGTTATTTCTTTGCAATATTTAATCTTATATTTTCTTTCAAAGACTATAATCTCTGTTTTAGTCGAATTGACCTTCAGAAATTTGCCTTCACAGCTCTATTATCTACTACGAGGTTCCATAAAAGGGGGGATAAAATACCCCCTTGTGGGCAACCCTCCACACATGTACAGCGATCGGGGAACAAACTTTCAGCATATCCAAAATTAAAATAATAAGATGGAATGTAATTGGAATGTCTCCAACTTTTAATCTTAGATTTCCTATGGTAATATCGAAATAGGAATTATCTAAAGTAAAAAGATAAATTTTATGAGTGGGAATTCGTTGAATAATCGAAGTTGCCAATTCGTTTTGTATCAATAAAGGTCTTCGTACAAAGATTTGAGTTTCGGTATGCGCATATCGAAACATGTCACCCCCGCCTTGCGCCAAATATGACGCAACATGACTAGATCATAGACAGGTTATTTAATGCCGACATGGTTGACACCTCCTCGGGCTGATGAATGATTGGTAATAGGGCGAGCTTATGTACGCTTCTCGCATATAGCAAAGTAGCAGTTTTCATCATCGCAACGCGAGAATATCCATCCGGTCCCGGAAAGGTGTCGACCACCCGACCAAGCTTCCACCTTGTTGGTGGAAGATTTTCAGCAGACAGTAGCACAAGTTGACCAACAGAAATCGGCTCGAGCGCATGGTTCCTAAAATAATCCCACGGTTTGATGAACAAACTTTCAAGGAGCCGATCATGATTTGAAGGAAGTCTTTGGCTCCATTACTTCAAGTCCAGAGCTTCACTCGAGACTTGCCAATGACCATGGCACTTTATCCCTCTGGTCTCACCCCACTTTGGTGGATTGTGGGAAGCCACAATTACAATATTATTAGATAATAATTAGCCTCCGAGGTGAAAGCACATGGTTCGTATGTCCGAACTACAAATTTGTTGCGAGTTTTTTGTTTTAGTTTCGGTATGCGCATATCGAAACATGCCGCCCAGAATTGAAAGAGCTTCAAACTTAAATTAATTAAGCAAATAGATGTCAGATAATACTGAACTCATTTGTTAAATATAAATATCTAGATAAGTGATCTATGTAACATTTAAATTACAAAAATTGAACTTTAAATATAAATCTACGTTATACATTTAAATGTAATATTATCTACAAAAATGATATATTTTTGGAATTTTCTCGTGAAGTTCTTTTTTCAGAAATATAAACTATTTCATACTGAAAAAATCTAATTGATATATGAGGTTTATGAAATTCATTGAATAAATTATCAATAAAAAATATACATAAATATCTTGATATCACTCAACTATATTCAATTATTATCGTAAGATGAATTCAATATATATTTACATATTCTAAATAATATTTTTTGCTAAAAAGTAAACGTATTTTTAGTATCCTCATCTATAATCTCTTCTATCGTGCATATCTAAAACTATTTCAATAAAATATGATACTTTGAATTGTTCCTACTTGTTTTTCTTATATTCTTGAAATCACAAATTACATTTTTCAATCTAAAGCTGATCAATCATATATATAATAAAAATGGGTATATGATATATGTATATTATTGTATAGTCATTGCATACAATTATTGAAATTGATTTCATTTTTACATAATAATTCTAATTAAGATGTGTTTGTGTATGTCAATATATATGGTTAAATTATTACAATTATATTTTAAATTATGATTGAAAAATAAATATAGGTACAGTTTCATTCAATTGATACGATTTTTAACTACTAAATATTTCTGAATTAACTAAACTATTACGTACAAATGTTATGATACAAATTTATCATAAACTTTTAGAATGTGATAAAAAGCATATTGAAGATTGTTTAAAATATTTTCATATGATTGCTTCTATATTTAATATAGACAAACTTTTTTTACGATATCATATTTTTCAATGATGTGATAATAGCAAGTAAAATGTAATAGGTAAATAATTATTTGAAAATTATAAGACAGTAGAAAGAGGATATGTAAACCAAAATGAAACATTAAATAATTAATAAATAATTGAGAGTTGACTAAACAATTTCAAAAATTATAATTACCTTAAAAGGGATATCAAAGGTAATCACAAAATTCCAAATCGGGTATCGAAGTATTTTTATTGACAATCGCCTCACTTCTGTATAAATAAATTAAATTTTATTTCAAAATCTCACCTAATCAATGTATGTCAATAAAATAGGTATTTCATTACTTTGACTACTTAAGGTCTTGAAATGAGGATTTCTTCAAATAAACTAATTCTCAGGCTGATTTGGAAGTTTTTGTAATTTATCATATAAATATATTTAATATAAATAAATTATGACTATCAATGGAATCAATTACTAAGCATACATTTATTAATTATATAAAAATATTTCAATTGAACGAATAATCATTTTAAATATTGTAATAAGCAATTTTGAGATAATGTTAACCTTTTATTTCAATATTTTGTGACTATCAAATCTCAAAAATTAAATTTATAAACTTTGTTGTTATAATTTATCATTAAAAATTATTAATATAATTAACATTGAGAAGATGTACAAGTGACACCACTTTAACAGTAAAATTATATTGTCACAAAATGTTCCTTCAAATAATAATTAAATGAATGAGAAACCAATTTTTATTCTGCAATTGAAAGTATAATATTAATATCGTATTATTGTTATACTTCTAGAGCATAAAAAGCTAATATATGCTTGAAACAAATGTTAAATTATGCATTATATTCCTCTACAATTATGCTAATATAATGCTTCATTCTTTTACAAAAATGAGTTGAGAAAGTAATTACTCTAATTTGAAATTTAAATTTTGAATTTACTCTCATTTGAATTAAAGTAATTTCAGTAAAAAAGGTATTTTTATTTCATAAATGAATTATACTAAATCAATTACTATTTTAACTTCTAATAATATTGACTTTCAAAAGTTGACTCAAAATCAGTTTTCATTTTTTGTTCCACATGTACGCGAGACAAATTTACTTGTACTTTTGACAACAAATATGATACATAATATGAGACTAAAACGTGATTTACTCCCTTGTTGTATAATATGCTATTATGTTTTTCGATTTATAGGTTCAGTGTAGAAACTGTGTATTTAAAAATGGATGTAATAGCTGATGGCGTTGTATATACTGTAACACTCGTTCACTGCAAATATTTCATTGTATAACAATTCATACTGCAAAGTAAATAGCTCTTTATCACCCGAGGACAATAATGAAAATTGGTTGCCTGCTAGTCGATAATGAGTATTTACTTTCTCCAGAAATAATGAAGTACTTATGCACTTGTGATAAAACAAAAACATATATACCAAAGAAAGAATTATGGTTCCATGCGAAGTGACAATTTGAGTTCTTATAAATTTGATCATATTTACTTATAAATTTTCCAGGCGAACTTTTAAGATAGACAAAGAAAGAAATTACGTTTTATATATCTTATGTTCGTATGAAAAGTGACTTATTTCGCACTGACATAAGGTTTAACTATTACGAGCTTTCAATGAATACACAATGCACTTATAATTAACAATAACAATAATTTTATTTTGGCTGTGACCAAGCTAGCCATTTTTATTTGTTCAAATTATGACGTTAAATCTTCAATTCAATCAATTTTCGAATATTATAATTATTAAGATTTAGCGATTGAAATCTGCCAAAGTTTTACATTGTCAGAATTTCAGAATAAAATTGCGACCAAGTTACTGAATAGAAATATATGTACTTGTATTTGTAAACAATGTGATAATTTATATTATTTTGTGAAGTATTTTTATTGAAATAAATAATTTAATACTTGATTTATGAATCATTTTATTGGCCTAATATTTTTACTGCATTCGAATATCTGTAAAATCAATATAAAAATTTCACTAAATAATTTATAAAATTTAATACAATTTTATATTTAAGGTACATATACATAGTTTATGTACCTTAATCTGTACCGAATCTCAGATACATCTTCTTAATGGTCATTTTTCAGAAACCAAATAATACACATTCACTTGTTTGCCTTAGAACCAACTTACTTCAAACCGATCAAGGAGGAAAAATTAATTGCCATTTTTATCATCTATCAATAACTTTTGAACAACTAGCAGCTTTCTTAATATGTGCATTGGAATCAGAATTTATAAACTGTGTATGAGCTACTTGCTATGTAATTATGATAACGTTTGGAAATTGGTAATCCGTTTTTTATAGTAGTTTGACATTTGGAGAAGTAAATTTAAAATGGCTACAATTATATCAACGAATCCATTGAAAAAAATCAAAACACAAATCACCGACGTTGAGGGTGAGCAAGATTTTATTCCCAGCAGTAACTACCAGTTGGATACATTACCACCTGAAATCCTGGAAACCATTTTCAAATACTTGAACTACGAAGAGATTTCGAAAACTGTGCGGATTGTATCTAGGTACTTGATCAAATTACACAAAAATATCTTAATGAAAATATACGAGTTTGATTAATGCATCAATGGCTTTTTTTTATTAAAAATGAATCATCAACTTTCAAGATAAAACTGGTTTCTCTGGTTATTTGCGCATGCTTAGCTCTGACATATTAATTCATGAAAAATGACTGTTACTGCAGGCATGCAAAAGAACCCATTTATCAGACATAAATAAGCAAATGAAAATCTTCGTATGATCTTCATCATGCGAGTTCTAATCACTATTTTTCTGCACAGGCGATTTCATTCGATATCGACTTCAATCCTGAATAATGCTTTCCTCGCAGCTGGCTCGAAACTCGTAGCTGTAGAAAAATATCTTAGCGACCAAATCGTCAAGGTCAAAGGTGATTCAGAAATACTGAATTATCAAAGGGCGTATAATTCGATGGAGTTAATTCAATCGCAATATCAAATGCTCAAAGCCGTAACGTGGCGATACACGCATCCGATAAGTCAGAAATTTAGCCGACTTTGTTTCTACGCAGGTTTTCTTCTGGATATTTTATTCGCAATGCTAAAAACTCTTGGCAAAAATCCTATCGGCGCAAGTGTCTTGCACGAAAGCAAAGCAATAAATGATTTCATTTCAATAAGCAAACGATTTATGAATCATTTTGAAAAGATTTCGGAAAAAAAAGTTAACAAGTAAATATTTGGGAACTAATAACATTAAGTGATGATATCTAGTTTGATTTTCTTTCAATTTGTTATGTTTGATAAAGATCCGCTTCGGTCTCTGGTTGTAAGATTATCGACATATTGGACTGCTTGGTAGAAGGTCGTGAAATACAAGCTATTCGGATAAGCGCAAATCGTGGCCGAAAACCTGCTGTAATTTGTATGAAAATTAAATATGTAATCAAGAGAGCTTGGTTTACTTGTTTGGAAGTCCAAAATTCCTCGATTAAAGATTCTTGGCGCGATGAGCAGAAATTTATGTACCTGAGATTGCGACGTCTTGTTAGCAATGTCAATATTCACCTGTATAAAGATGAACACTTTAGAACAGAGTTAAATTGTCACACGCCTCAAATGTCGTTGCCCAAACCTCCATCTGCTTCTTCGTATTATGGATACGGAGAGTGTGGTGGTACATTTTTTTACTACGGAGTTATGAACAAATGTGCTTATGAAAATAAATTCAAAATTGCTACTCCAAACGAATGGCCAGAAAGCGACGACAGTTTGCAAGAAAGCGATAACTCGAATACTGATCTTGAGATCGTTGCAGGAATCAGGTACATTTTGATAAATGTTTTCATTTCTTTGTCGTGGAAATATACTGCTTTAATTACAAAATGGAATATTGTTTGCCAGATGTTCACCTGAGTTGGCGCCACTTTCATTAAGATCTCTCGTGCAGAGTGCAGAGGATTTGGATGCATTGATGTTAAATTTGGACAGAAAATTGGAATTATATTTGAAACTAAGTATCAAATGTCCCACTTCAACAAATAATAGATTGCCTGGAAATTTCACATGGGAGCTCAAAACACCTAGCAGGCGACGAGATTAGCCATTTCTTGTATTAATTTATTATAATTATGTTCGATTGATTTTTTTAAGTATTCATCTTTTTTTATAGCCGTGTATATAGAAGTCTATGCACGCATTATATTTAATTAATGATAAAAGTGAAAATAAATCTTAATTTTTGTACGATTTCTTAATTATTCATATCAATAACAACAGAAGCGTTCTTTGTATAAATTTTATTGATATAAATTAGAGAGAAAAAAAACGTGATCTTAATTCTGCACTGCTATCGATACATTGTCTTCCATTTCATTCGTATATGTTACTGGCATCCAAGTCGTGTCATTCAACTGTCTAGCTCTTTCTTCCAAAATTCCATAAGCAAAGTGATTGATCATAACTCCACTAGGTATAGCAACTCCTTGGAATCTATACAACGGTTCATCGATGTCTTCAGATTGAATCTGATGTACTGCTGTTATTGTACAGCGACCTATATTTCCAGTATTACCTACAATATAATATTTTTTTCTATAATACAAAACGTACATTTATATTCAAAATATCCAAGTAAAAATCCATTTTTAAACATATAAATATATAAGCATATACTGTATTTACATCTCATCAATTGTTTTTATCAAGAATTATTCTAATATTATATTATATTATAATAGCAAAGCTATTATAATATACTTAAACAAATTCAACTTGTTTTTAGATAACTATACAAACCAATCATAGGTCCCTTGCTTATGTCTATGTGATCTCCTACTCTGTATAATGTGACGCTGTTTTCTTCGCCCTTATCAGCAATATCCGGAATTTGTCTGACTTTGAAAGGATTAACTTTGAACATTTCCAAAGCTATCTGTTCCGGAACCTGCAATCGTTCTATCGGCAATTCTTGTCTTATTAATTTAACGAATGATGCTGATAGTGCTTTCAACTCTGCTTCTGTTGGTTTCCAAGAAGGTAAATTGATAAAAGCATCATGTACGAAGCTACCAGCCTTTATGTTAGGCCACGTGAAGCTATGCAAAAACAGTTGAATATCATCTTTAAAAGCGTCGTTTATCACTGCTCCAAGAATAAACGAACAAGTCCGCCAGAAAGCAGCATTCACAGACATTTTTTCTGGATTCCTCATATTTATGAATCTTATAGAGCAATTTTGCGTTAAAGGTCTGTGAATATCCCAAAGTTTGTCGTCAACCAAAGCAATCGATGAGACTTTTGTAACTCCTTCAGAAATGTGTCTAGCAACGTCATAAGGTGTTGAAATATTTTTGTTCATAATCATCAGCACTTCATCAGTTGGGGATAAATACTTAACGTCTATTTTTTCTATTCTGCCAATCAGTTCTCTCTGTCTTTCTTTTTCTTTTTCAAATAATACATTTTGCTGTTCTTTTATTGCCGCTTTTGACAAACAACTTGCATTTCGAACTGTTACTTTTGATTGAAGTTTGAGCCCAATTGAACAGATCACTTTAATCCTGAAAAAATTATAAAATTACATGAATCTATTTTGAATAATTATTCAGTTGTGATTGAAAATAATTCTATTTTGATATTTGGTAAGATTAATTTTAGTTTCAAACGAATCAATTCTTCATTTTGTCTAATAGTTTGTGTATATACCGATTAATAATTTCGCCAATTGTTGTAATGCTTATTTAGAGAATGTCTTTCAATGACAGTTAAAATGATTTATTTTGAATAGAAATAATTAGTGTATAATTTAAGATTTGAATATATTTTATATAATTACACAATGTCTTTTTATGACAAGTAAATTCAAACATAAAATGTGTTTTAATGAAGTTTTAAAAAGTAGTTTACACTTTCAATCACATATTCACACGAAATGCGAATAATTCGTCGTCATTATATAATTAACAACAAACAATAATGTTTAGCATGAAAAACACAAGTAACGCCCCATCTTAATAGCATCTGATTAATAAAAATAATTATTTTTTGTAAAATTACCCCTGAATCATTTTGAGGTTATAAATCCTATTACTTAAGCAACTAACAGCAGCAAGTTTGTTTTTTAACTGATGTCTGATCTGAAGTTAGCACCTGTTAGTACATTTCCTTTGGAGCCGATTATTATTGGGAGAAAACATTAAGCCAGGTTCGTAACGAATCATATGAAGTAAAATTAATTACAGTTTTCAAATTGATGCATTTTGTTTAAATAATAAAAAAAACTTTATCAAGTTTAATGTTTATAATTAAAGATCAACTAACGACATCTAGATTTGAAATTATTAATTACAGCTGATTACAGTGTGTATGAGCTGTATCAAAATAATATCAGTACACGAATGTAAATAAAACATCGTTAACATAAATGAAATAAAAAATGTTAAGACGAAGTTTCAATATAAAACATAATTAATATTTCATTTGAATAAATCTCAAATTCTGAGGATATTCAGTAATAAAATGTAAATACATTAATAAATAAAAATATTGTTCACTTTGCATTTATAGAATATATTTTTGTATATGTAACCAATTCTAGGATGAAATTATTACATACACAAAGAAATGGGCAGTTTTGATTAAAAAATTCCTTTCCCCATTTATTTACAATTACATTTACAATTACAAAAATAATTATTGTGAATTCCTAATTTTTCAAATATTTGTCAATAATGTTTCTAATATAAAAAGTATATAAATGCTTTGAAATGAATTTCACAAATTTAGTAATCGTCTCAATTTTTCATCTCCCATACATCCATTTGTAGGAATATTATGTACAATTTTAATATAATCTTCTGGTAGTTTACTCTCTTCAGCTCCCTTAATAATTATGTTCCTGAAACAAATTTGAGAAAATGATGATATATTTTTCAAATGTATTTTCTTTGGAAAATCTTATATGCAAATATTTTATTTACGCATAGATTAAAGAAGGTCTTCTTTTAACTGGTAATTCTTGCAATGATTTTCCATCATTAGGAAGTTCACACAGTTGATATGTTCTACATTTATAAATCTTTCCTTCAGAAGATTCAACCTCTATTTCCAGCGGAAAATAAATTTTGTCGTCAACACCTTCTTGCTTGTCTAAATTATTTTTGTCAACTTCATTAATTTCCCATATAGCTCCCCAAACTTTCGAATTTGGTTCAGGTGCAATTGTTGCTGAAGCACCTTGCCATGATGGTGAATAATGATAAAAGTCTAATCTAAAATCCTGCATGAAAAATTAAATATTTATTGGTAATAAAATTGGGTTAAATTAAAAAAATGTGCAAATAAAAAACAACTAGATATTAATACTTATAAATAATGGTAAAAATAATTATTAAATGCAATTGACAATGCATACATTGAGATCTACTTTAAATCGCAAATCCAACACCTGTCAGAAAAATTGTATACGAAATCCCATATTAAATAATTTTATTCCAATTAGTAATGTTTTAGTTTGAATATTTGTTTCAAAGTTAATTTAGCAAAAATAAAAAAATAAATGAAACTTTACAATAAATTG
>JABFQD010002183.1:0-15879 GCA_022817045.1 Psix sp. ZL-2020 | reverse complement strand
AGTGTATTGTTCTTTTTATTCACAATATATAGAGCTGTAATTGAAAAACTTATTTTATCAATTACAGTGCTAAAATACGCTAAAAAAAAACTGATTTTATAAACGTATTAGTTCTTCATTCACTCAGAGTAATTTGCTTTACATCATCAAAATATTTGTTTATAATAAGTTTTCTTGTTATTAAATATTCAGATTTTTTATGAATATAGATATTTTAATGAAACTATCTTGCGGAAATCAATTTGCAATATGATTTAATTAAATCAAAAGTTTAAACTGTTGGCCATTCTTCTCTTATTCCGAAATAAGTCTGTCGGTGATTAAACGTTTCAATAGAATTCATCAAATATTACGCAGGCGTATAAGTTGTATACATGCAACATTAATAATATGCAGCCATAGATGCGGTGTATATATAGGCATGTTTCTATCAGGAAATGAATATTGCACTGATAGTAGTGCGATGAGCATATTTATCAATAGTTTATATGCTTCTAATATTGATATAGGAAATGCAATTTATTATATTTAATCATACTCATGTAAAAGACTGTTAAAAGTTGACAAAGTCAATACTGTTAAATATCAATTTTCAGTATGATTCTCTTTTCTGAATGTTATTTTAAATGAATATCGGTTTTTATTGTAAATTTGTAAATTTTTATTATTTTATGTCTTAAAAGTTAAAACCATTTTTTATTATTTATAGAATTTTCATCATTCAAAACTAAATTTAAAATTTAATATTCAAATATCGAAATATATTTCAAATTAATAATCAATCACAAATTTATGACATTTTTAACTTTGTTACTAGAAGGAAAATAATTGAATGTTTTATAGCTCATACGTATAAGTTTTAATTATTTATTAACTCGAAAAATAGAAGAAACATTTTTAATAGTACATGCTAATAGAAATCGATGTATCAGATCTTCGCATTTACTACGTTTTTGATTTTAGTTTTTGTTACTGTTTTCTTTAGTCGGTAAAGAAAATTATTTATCGAACAAATTCTTATATAAATATTATAATTTCATAAACTTATGTTTATGAACATCGGAAAATTGAATCTGATAAAGTATCTGACATTCATTTTACGATTTCTATTTGGAATTAAACGTTAGAAACATAAAGGAATTGAGCACAGATTACATTTTTACATTATAACAAACATACTGATTCTTGCAATTTTTCTGCGCTGCCGAGAAATTGAACGTATGTCGTTGAAACGATAACGAGAATATGTTCACATTTTAACCACAACGATGCTCGGTGACAGATTTAATAAATAATGTTTCATGGTTATATTTTTATTTGAGTTAATTCTCACTTTTCGAAAGAAGATTATGAACAAACTTAAAAACACTCCTTTTTCCACAACTGAAAAACAAATTGATTTTTTTTATTTCTGATACATTGAAACTTATACACTTTTGATCACGCATTTTTTTATGTACATAGAAACCCATCTAGTGCATGAGTGAATATACTTGACTTTTTTTGAGAGTGTCTCAAGTTCAAATCTCAAGAAACTTTACTTAACAATGAAAAATATTGTAAGCATAAGTGATACTGGGTGCTCTTTTAGTGGTAACGGGTACTATTTGAAGTTGTAAATATTTTATGATAGAAAGATATCGCTTTAGGCAGTAAAAGGATGTCTTCAAATTGCCAGCTTGAACATTTACTCCTTCTTAAATTTAAAATATCGAAGAATTCTGGAAATTACAGCATACTATGATGGCACCGACGGTTCTTCTGATAAAAATCATCTCAGATTTTTATCATGTACAAACGCTGAACAGTACTTCGTCATTTGATTTTCAATGAAATGAAATTCGGCTATTGAATAATTTGAAATTTTACCTGAGATTTCTTCGAATTTCATAAAAGGTCACATAAATTTTTTATACATCGATTTTATGGGTTACTGACAAAACCGATCATGCGATTTCAGATGGAATTACATATACTGCATTCTATTTAATTGTGAAATCTACTGTTATATTAGGATGTGAGATCTAAAATTATATTTGCTGTTACATTTTAACTATTTTTTTGAGTCACATGCAAAAATCATGTTGTTATCTTAAGTTACTATTTGTAATAAATTATTTGTTAATACAAATTCCTATAAATATATAAAAAAAATGAAAAAATGTAATTATATTTAAATAATAAAGATTAAAAAATCTATCGGAATTCTAAATAAGATTTGTTTGTGATTCAATTTCTTACGATGGTTACAATACTTACAAATGAAAGTTCGAAATGCTGTGAAATTGAAACATGAATTCAAAATGAAAATCCAAATTAATATTATGAATAATAATGATTGTCAAGAATTTATTTTCATTAACGTTATATTTCACATGTGTTTAACGTTATATAGAAGATAGAATGCTTAAAAATGACTTATTTGAGATTGCAAAAATTGTTTGTTTATATTGGATCGTATATACGAAATAAGCTCTTTAGGAGCTTTTATGTGAATATTACATGAAGATTAGCGTTAATAAAGAAGGATTATGCATCTCAAAAAATCATTCAGTGATAATAATTTTAATGTATCGTAAATTCCGCTTTATGAAAAAACCAACGTCAGAGCTAAAAATACATTAATAGATTAATATTTCGATTTTTAAGCCAACATATTTTTTGCCTTTGAACGATAAATTAGGACGAACGAAGTTTCATTATTAATTGAAAAGTTTCATTAGACAACTTCAAACGCATAAAAAGACGCGTTTGATTAAGCAAAAATGTTTCTGAAAAGATATCGCTTTTCTTAAAAAATGTTGTTTATTCCAATCAGAGGGACGAAGTTTTTTTATCAAAAGCCCACTTTTAGTTCAAGAAAGGTAATAATCTTAATTATAAGCGAAGAAAGAAATAGTACTTGAGCGGGACGTTGTAAATATTCGGTTCAGAAAACATTAGATGAAAAGTTAGGTTGGAAAATTAAGGTAGAAAACTTTTCTTTGTGCTTGTGGACACGTAGAAACAGAATTGGAATCGAGAGGTAGAAGTTGAAAATGTCCATTTTCTTTCATCGATTCTTTAGTCCGTCATGGTTGTTTGAGTGAAACACATTGTCAAAGACGGCTGGAGAATATTGTTTCAATTATGGAAATTATTGCAATTAGAACTTTTTAAGGTATTAAAAGATAAGAATTAATAAAGAGAATTTATTCTTTTATCAAAAATATCATCCATTGTGTTTCTTGTTTTTGAAGTGATTTATTTTAAAACTTGATTGGTACAATATTATTGAATTTCATAATTATCTTTTAATTGTAATAAAATATTAACTTCTGTTAATCGAGTATTTTTCATTCGGTATGTTACAATAACTTAAAATATATGATTCATGAAATTATAACTCTGTTTTTCTTGCTGTAACTGATGGAATTCACACTTTTTTAGACAAACCAACTAATTTTTTTTTAATTACCTTTAAACGATCGATCTTCTTTAGTGATATTTATCAATTAAGGTGGTAAACGATGATAATTTTGGTCATAATTCAAGTTTCAATAAATTATTAGTCTTTATTGAAATTAGTCTATAAAGGAGACCATCAATTAAAGTGTTTGAAACAGGATTATTCTCTTCGGAATATATCATGCAAAATTTGATATTGTTTGCCGTTATGAGATCCCAATTTAATTATAACTTACGAAAATGAGGAATTCGAAGGAATCTAAAATATTCTAATGAAAAAATAGGTTTTTTGAAAAAGTGAAGGGAACAAATTAGCATCCACTCTATTTTACCTTATTTATTTTTGGAATTTAATTTTCTCTTTCAGCAGTTTAATTTTCTTTACAGGGATGAATAATTATTTACATATTATAGTGAATACAATGAAACACGAAACAAATTCATTTTGGTTGTATGCCACGGTTTTTTCAGTAAGGTTTTAATTTCGTTGAACGAGGATATAATTTAAAAAATTTGTTCATCATTATAACTTGCACTTGTTGCAATTAAAAATGATTAAATAGTTCAAAGAGTATTACAAGAGTGTATATGTACATAATTATGAAAATACACGTAATATTGAACAAGTTTTAGAAAATGTTCATTTTACATTATTTTCAATAGCTAGAAAAAGCAAGGATTGCAACAGTAATTTTTTTAATTATTATACTCAAAGCTTTAAGTCTCTTGGCTGTATTTACAAGAAAGTTTTAACCTATTGTTCATCAAGTACACAAGATTTTTGCAGAATAACCAGTCTTGCTATTTTCATGATATTAGTTTGCATAATGAAATGTTGTCAGACTTGCTAAAATAATTTTTTAATTAACATAAGTATAATCGGATATTAAAAGGAGACATACGTAGTAGAAATGATTAAATATTCATATAGTTTTTCGACTATAAAAAAATATTAATTCACATCCTGACTTTAATTATTCCCTAAAAGAGACTAACTTTTACCATATAATTGGATTAAATAAGTTATTGACATTTGATGGGACTTAAATTAAATTGTAGCAGATTAATAAGTATCTGGAGTAAATTGTTTACCTTCCGTAAACGTTCACTTTTTTATTAAACATGTCAAATTTCATTACACATTATAATTGGAATTTTATTATGAGGTCAGTTATAGCTTTTTGGTTGATAGATATTTATTAACTATTTTAGTACGTCGGAACTAAGATTTGAGGATGTAGGTAAGAGAAAAAATTAAAAAATATTTATGTTAATAATGCTTCAAATCATCTAGCCGTTTCTCTCTTGAATGAATTATTGATTTTAATCTCACTTTTGTTTTACTTTTACAATTAAACGAGTGCATTCAAGTTTTAATTAAACTTTTCAATCTCAGTTTTATAAAATGTTTAATTTCTAATCAGATTTCCGATCAACTATATTAGATTATAGATACGAGATTGAAAAAGCGAATGCAGCTCTTAGCAGCCACTTTTGACCAATCAATTGAATAAAAAATACATAACTGCTCTCTTCAAAGATTTTAACTTTTTATAACATTTAACAGTAATAGCTGCATTAATAAAGTAATGGTTATTTTCCTGCCTCACTAGATGAGAATGAAAATCTGTGTTCTTGCTTTATGTTTTCAGCCACACAAGTTGCAGATTTTGCATTACCTCTCACGATGTAAACATAATTCTCTGCTTCGCGTATTCAAAACTGTTATTTTTTGAAAACTTCCTCGAAGAGAAAATGTTGTTTCCTGCATGTATGTGACGAGAAAAACAGTAAAAATTATTCAACAACCATTGTATAATGTTAGTAATTTGTCGATGTTTAATCCATAGCGAATGTTCATATCAAATCATCTTCATCTATAAAATCATAATTCCTTTTTATATAAAACTTATTTGACTTTTCACACAAAGTTTAAATAGAAGGTGAATAGGTAATTAGAAAAAAAGAAATCGAACCGAATATTTGTAGTAAGTATTATAAATAACATACATTACCTAGTTTATTCAATTCAACATCAAAGAGATAAGCTTTTTAGTTTAAATAGGCGATAAGGCATTGTCAGAGCTACGACAATCCACATTTTATCTCTTGCGGGTAAAACGTGTCCATATTCGCGCAAAGAAATTCATTTTGAATTTCTTTAACGTGGATATCAGGGCGTTTCGATTCGGAGCGAAATTTCAATAGCCTATATTTCATGGATGTACCAAAAGAGAAATACGCGAAATGAAAGACGTCGGAAAATGCAATTAGCTGAATGAACGTAAAGCTATTTGTAACGAAGACTGCGGAGGCTGCGAAAAGAAGCACCACTGTGGCCAAAAGTGGGAATACTTTTCACGTTTCAATGGAAAAAGCGAGCTTCAGAAACAGAGGATGATGAAAAAAAGCGAAAAAAGTCGCAGGCTGTCAGAAGTACAAAACGTGTCAGGGAATGACGCGCGCTACGTCGCTGGGGATTTTTACGTGTTAATGTTCAAAAAGTGAAAATTAGCCTAAGCAAAGAAAAGTTGCCTTGAGTTAACTATGTCGAAAAACTTAATGAAGTTGTTTTAAATTCCGTAATGTTACAGTAAAGTTACGGAATTTTCTTGTGTTATAAGTTATACGGTGCTTAATAAAAGATAGTTTTAGTGCATGAATTAGAAGTGTTATTTATGAAGTTAGAGTGATACTCGAACTAATGTAACCAATTTTGAATTTAATTACATTTCTCAATAATTATATTTAAACCTGAATTTATTTTATTAGAATCATAATTGTTGCGAATCAAAACCGTTTAATTAATTCCACCTCATTGAAATTAGACGATTATAATTGTCGTTAAATACATGAAAGTGTTTTAAGTAATTTAATGATGCATGTTTCATTAGTTCATATATATTTAATTCGAATATTACTGTGCAGTGCATGGTTTGATTTATTGTTTTATTTATAGAGACATTTTTTAGGATATGAAATAGTTGTGTGGTAAAATTATGGTGTATATAACAGAGAAATCGATGTATTGTTTTGGATGTGAAAAATTGCGTTTCTTGAGCAGAAATAGAATCATGCTCTATGTGTCGGAGACGGCAATGTATAATGGTAACTTTTCATTTGTTCGTCAGGAGACAATAAATATACGGCGAACTTTAAATTTATCGTTGGGAAGTTCAAACTCTGTAATTTAAATAATTGCCTCGTAAAGAAGTGATACTAATAAGTACAATTTTTAATTTAATGTTCCGCTATATAAATTCAATTAAACACTCTATTTTCAGGTTATATCAATTAAGCTGACTATCAAAAAAATGTATAATATTCGCCTTTTGACAACTAATAATAATTTTTGAATATGTATTGCTTCAAATATTTCATTATAGCAAATTCAAAATATTTCTTCAAATTAGTATTATAATTTCAATAAAATAATTCTACAGACCGATAATTTTCGACTGATATATATATTATAAATAAACCAGATATAACAAATGACGATATTTTAATTTAAAGTTCTTCAAGTCGTAAAAATAAATCTCCAAATACAAACAGCAGTTTTAAGATTCAGAGTTTTAGCGTATAAAATATTTGCAATGTGCATGTTTTACTTATACCTAATGCATATTTTCTAATACTGCAGAACATCCACTGAGAAAAATTTCTTTAAAATTTTTCACTATTGAATTCAGACATGTTTTATAGTAAAACCGTTGTATAGCTAACATTAATGAAATTTACAGTGATTTTTTATTTCCAGCTATATAAAACTTCTGATATCAAACATAATAAATTTTACAATAAGATTTAAATTTATGTACATGTGCAGATATACTAGTTCAATTGATGAAATGGAAATAATGATTTAATGTTTCTATAGGTATATCTGGAAGTGATGAATCATCAATTCAATTTTATTAATTAAACTAGTTTCGTTTTAATAACTGCAATATATGTATTTTATAATATATATTTTATTTATATAAAAATTTATATCATATATCAATTTTTGTATAAATCTGAGAAAAAATAAATATGTTATACCTTCAAAAATGAACTACATTTTTTAAATTAATTTGAACCGTACATTCCATATTATATCATAATTTATTTTTGCAAATTAATTTCTTTCAATCAGAAATTCAAAATTTTCTCTCGAATCATTTTTCACTTTACATTTTCATTTTGCATCGGACGATTTATGATAGGATATTCACTACCATTATTGCAAACGCATTATTGATCCTTTGGGTTATTTTCTCTTTACTGGGATTACAATAATCATTAATAAATAGTACTCCTTAATTTGAATTATTCAAAATTCAACTTGTTCCTGTGTTCAAAATTCATGTGCTTCCAACGCATTAACACTTTCGACAAAGGTTGAGGTCAAGGCTGAAGAAGGTTTTCGTATAATTCATTGATACTATTTGCATTATGAATTAACAGCGTAAGATATTTTGCCGTCGGCTATAACTCGGTTTAGATTATCGACATTAATGCAATTTAGTATATCAAATTTAATAGAAAACACGTAAGATGATAAAATGGAACATTGCAGGGTGTGATAAATGTTTGATTAAAAGTTATCATTGCCATTTTGCAACGGAGCATTTTCTGTTAAAATTAATGTCATTTCAGTAGAAAATGTCATCAGGAATAAACAAATACAAAAGATGTAATGTGATCGATAGCTTAATTTAAAATGCGAGGCGTTGAAATTGATTAGTTATTTGATTAAGATGGCAAGGAAATTGATTTCCAGTTTAAAATGCATAAACAGCATTAGCATCGCAATCTTCACTGTGGCTAGACTGGCGGAAAGTTCACAGCAGCCTGTATAATTTGCTTTGTTATTTACGTGTCATTTGTTCGAGACACGCGTTCATTCCAATTATTCAAAAAGTTGGCGTGAAAAAATGCAGCGCTTCTGACGTTGTAAAATTGGCGAATAATAACAACTTGAAATAGGTTTTTCCCTGTACTTTTGATGCTTTGGTAATAATTCACGTTTCACCGCAATAAAAAATTGTTATTTTACTTCCATCAAACGGCTTCGCAGGGGCTTTTTCTTCGGGCGCTCGTTCGATCGATTTTTCTGATAATGAAAGAGCCCATTTGGTTAATATTATTATCAAATATTTGTAAGGCTGTAACGAGCGATGAATTCGGCAGTAACGAGCGCCGATGACAATTGTAATGCGCTTTAATGTCTTGCTTAGAGTGGCCAAAGGGCAGCGGTCCAAAGTTAAGCGGCAAGTTTTCGGCAGAGCGCGCCGTTGCATATTGCGGAAGTTCGAACGACCGGTGATCTGTAGTCCCAGTTAGCCAACTTTCGCCACTTGAATATCCGACGTGTTATAATTAACGCCGGACCGTTGTCCGATAGAGTATTTCAGCCATAAAGAGAATCCATATCGGATCCCGTTTTACTATTTTTCCATTGCAGCGTTTATTTAAAATATCGTCGGAAGAATTAAACACACAAACAAAAAATGACGCAGTCTCAATTTATTGCCGTTGACACTCATCTCGATTTGCCTTACAGTTCATTTTTGTGTCGCTGGATGACGAGTTTATTGATTTCCAAATTGCGATTTCCGTGTACTCGTACATCGCGGCTCTTTTACGATATTTTGCCATCATATTTCTATATTATTGTTATCCAAAACGATTTATTTTCAGGCTATATTTTGAACACGTCATTTATTCGGCAGAAATACCGCTTGGTTTAGATTTGAATAATTTATTTCGCGAGAAACGAAGCCGACCATTTCTTATATTTATTTTGCCGTCGAAACAATTTCATATGTATGAAAAATCAAAAACAAATTCTCTCGATATTCAGGTCACTGATTCACCTCTCACCTTTCTGAATCATTCATTTTCCATGGCCATTCATTCTTAATTAGACGTTGAAGCAGAAAAATTAGACACGCTCGGGTGACGCCAAAAAAATTTAATCATCTGTATGTTTCGTTCGCCACATACAACACGAGGGTTCGAAATTCTCTCACAGTATCTGAATAGACTGAACTTTTGAAATTTTTATGAAAGATGTTTTATCCGCGCGTCCAACGAAAAGTACATCGGTAAAAGGGATGTCGTCGAACTGAGTTCAGTTTCGACGAAAAAAATGAATGTATATGAAGCAAAGTCGGGAGTTCGCACAAGTTTAGTTCGTGGAACTCCCTGCCGGTGCAAATATCGCTTATAAATATGCTAAACTGCTTGTGACGTGTTTCACTCGGCAGCGCATCTTCCATTATTTTTGATTCCGATGTAAAGTTACCGTTATTGTTCTACTATTATGATGATTATGCTTTTTAAAACAGTCGATCAAGCTACAACTTAATATATCATCTCTAACATTAATAATCATCTGACTTCAAAGCTCGAGTATTTTGTTGAATCGCTGATGTTCAGAGTCTAATGTCTATTCAATGTTTAAAACATTAAATTCATCCGGTATCACAACGTAATCATACGAAGATTAAATCCGACGAAACATTTGCATTCAAAAGCTGTATACCGAATTGTGTCCGACTTGTTTGCCTGTATTTTCAGTCAATTTGGCCATAATAAATTGCCAATTACAATGGAAAAATAAAAAGCAATCTAGCATGTTGTTTTTGATATACGCTGAAGTAAAAAATATAATTGGATGTTACAAAGCGGTTAGCGTACTCATAAGTAGATTGATTTATGTTTAAATCATTGTGCTTTGGATATAAATCGCATGCTTTTTGCTCGCTGTTTAGATAACATTTTTATTTATTGGCTACTTTCTGTTGCCGATCGCATTTCGTATCATGGCACGGTGTACATAATTTCAGATATATTACATAATAAATTCATCGTTTAGTTTTAATTAAACTGCGTAATACATCTTCATGCTTGTTGAAAGCTTTCTGATTTACTTTTTGATAATGATGAACTGCTGCGCGTTAGTTTTTCTGTTTCCCTGTCGCTATCATTGATTTTTAAATCAGTCATTATAAAATTGAACAAATTTATTTTGTCGATACTTTCAGAAGCAAATTTTACTGATGATCATCGTTTGTCATTTGATTAGGGCTGGTCTTTCAAATGCAGATGAGAAATGTATCCGTTTTTAACTTGTTTGAAATTCTTGGCGGTGACTTCATCGTCGCGTCTTTTTTCCACGATCGTTGAAACAACTGAATTCTAATTGATTGGTTATTATTACAACGGATTCTCCAAAATCATATTAAAAGTTTGAAAGTCAAAGCAATAAGATTTGTTAGTTAGAAACCGTAATTCTTAATTGAATTCATCCAATTAAAAAAGAAAGTTACAAAGCGCTCTAAGCTTTCTGTTCTCCGTAATTATTTTTGAGACTAATCTACTTCCTGGAGGTTTTCAACTTTTTGGTCACTTTGAACATTCAAATATTTAAATGTTACACGAACAAACATGTTACAATTAAAAAAGTACATAGAAGTATAGCTGTACAGATTAATATTAGCTCGCAATATTCATTTTTTATCAACTAAAGTCTATATAATCAGGTAAAATGTTACAGGCCCTTTCAGTGGAATTGAATTTATTCTTTTGAAAAAAGTGTATATTTTGATACAACTTTATCTAAATTTATAGATTTTCAACGTTTTCAATTGTTTGGAAAACGCATTTTTCATATTTTATTTTTTATTCATTTTCATGTCTATTGCATTTGTTATTTTTTGTATGTTACAATATACGAAGAACGTATATTGCTGTATTTGAAATCCGCGAGAAAAGCAAGAAAAGTTCGAAAGTCACAGAGAACTTTTGTCTGCGTGTAGAAGCAACGCCTATACATATTCTACCGCCTAGTATCACCACTCGGACAACCACGCACTGGCAACCATGGAAACTCTACTTGTTCTTACCGCTGATTCTGAAGTTTATGCTGTTTTTCCTACTCTCTAAAAAAAGCGAAAAAAAACGGAAAAAATTTCCGACCGAATTTTATTCTGAGTAGTGCAGTATGTATTGTGAAGGTGTTACGTCAAGCCCAATGGTTTCTCGGGGGTGTCAATCATTTTTTAAAGGGAGGACAACCATACATATGTTGGCTGTATTTCGAACACAGGAAGTGGAGAATCGTTTGTTCCATTGTTCATCTTGTATGCATGGTTGTTTTTCCTTCGATGAATGATTGACGTCAATGGGAAACCATTAATCTTGACATAACGTTTCAACCATCTACACTGCAAACTCCCGATGAAATCCATTTGAACTTTTATTTTTTGCAGTAAAAAAACGAATGAGCGCTAATTTAACAATCAGCGGTTGGAGCAAATGGAGTTTCCATGATTGCTAGCGCGTGGCTATCCGAGTGATGAAGGTAAATGGTAGAATATGTAGTAAGTGCTGCTACTGCACCTAAACAAAAATTCACTTTGACTCGCTGACTTTTCCTGCCGACCATGCGATTACGAAAAAAGTGTAACTTACATTTGAATCGTTACTTTTAATAATTTTTTTGTTTGATAAGAGTTATGAATTATACAACTTTGTTACACTGTTTATCTTTTTCTGCATTTTTTATTTCAGAGAAATTTTTCAGAAAATATGTTTTATGATAAAGAAATATGTTTTAAAAATGGTTAAAAACTTCTTTTATCAGAATATATTGTTATCAATGTGAAAAAATATTGGTTGTCGAAGCATTCGCATTTTTGTATTGATAAGTACAAACTCTTATTGTTTTCATTTTAATGAATTATTAAATTTGAGAAAGTTTATGTCAACTTTTAGATTTACTGCGACACGGAAAAAGAAGACAAATAAATACGTAACAAAATTACTAAATCAAATATGCTCTTTTATATGGCAATTCGGTGTAAGTATTTTTCCAATAAAAGAAATTGTAGGATTTTTAACAGATTACAAAAAAGGAGAAAAAATCAAATTGAGGCAAGAAAGTACTGTTGTATTTAGGTGATTACGGCAAAATTAGTATCAATCAACACTATCATTTATAAGAAAGTCTTTAAGAATCATTTATGTGTTGAAATTGAATAAAAAAGGAAAAATTTTGAGACGATTACCTGTAATTCGTTAAGAAAGTGAAATTCTCGAACGATTGAAATGCTTATTATGACATTTATATGTGAGTTAAAAAGTGGATTTTACCTTGTATTAAATACAAAGTTTCATAAAAGCAAGAAAATTATACTCGTGAGTCAATTTTGTGGAGATAATTGAATTTATACGAAAAAAAAAAATACGAAAATGATTTTGGATTGTATAAATATACTTATATTTATACCATAATTTTGGCGCAACAGTTATTGATTGGTAATAACAAGAAATGGAAATTGGTGAACAATTATCGGAAAGTAAATTTTTGTTCGAAACTAATTTACACAATATTTCTTCTTTTTAACGATTGATGAGAATGTTTCAATGTTATTTTAAAAAAATATGATATTTTTCAACAAAACTATTGACATCACATTCGTTATAATTGTTATAACTGAACAGTTGAAAACAACAAATGAAAACATATATATTCATTTTATATTATTTATTTCCTTTCAGGAAAAATTCACTCCGAACGTAGTTTTAGTTGATTTTGAAAAACTAGTATACAAAGCGCTATACGTTCCGTTTTTTCGAACTCTGCAGTGACAGGTTGTAAATTCCATCTCGGTCACTTTTGGTATAGGAAATAAATAAATTAAAACTATCGGTATTTTACAAAGGAAATAATGATGACAGTAGTTGGTTAAAACTTTCCTTTGAGTTGTTTTAAAACCTAGTGAAGTTGAAGAATCGTCCTTCAATCTTATTTTCGAGTGTCTGTACAAAAGTTCGTTGAAATTCAGTGTTAACTTTAACGTTTCTTATTTTCTATATTTGGAAATTTTATTTATTTCTTTTAATCAAATACAGTTGCAGTTTATCTGATTCTCTACAAACAATTTATAAAAAAATGATTATTTCACATAAAATTTACATATATTATTAGCAATAATTACAACATTTAAAAGATTTATTTTACTTTAAGGCATTTATATTGTTTGAAAATCGTGTCAGTGATTTAATGCATATAACAATAATAATTTTGTTTGATAGATAAAAGAATTATTATCACTATTAACTATAGGACAACGACAAGGGAAACCTTAAAATCTGCCTGTTTATGCAGAACGCTACTCTTCTTGACCTAATATATTAAAGACAAAGGAGAAAATATAGTCATACCGAGAGTACACAGGGAGTCATGGAATTTCTATTAATCTGTCAAACTGATCAGACATTTTCGGTTCAATATTGTGTTCTCGAGATTGTGTCAACCAATATAGATGTGTTTACATAAATATTTGCATTGTACTTTAAATACACCGTTTGAGGTTATCCCCATGATTATAAATCAGTTTTTGAGTTTCCGTCGGCACTGTAGTGGACTTCGTAGAGATACATCGAGAATGTTCAAACATGGTTGGTTGTCTTCCTGAGAAGGAAGAGAGACGGCGTCGGTGCACACTGATGCCACAGGTGACATGAGCATAACACGGCTGTCGGTTTCTCAACCATCTAGGATGAATTTCGGTTACGAAAGGGAGTGCAACTTCCCATACATTAATGATTGACGTATAGTAGTAACACTTAAGATAACTTGGAACTTATGGTTTTTGTTAGTATTTAGAATAAAACGCGATATTCATTGGAATATAAATTTGTATTTTAACATGTTTAATAAAGATTTATTACATTATTTTTGTTAATTTTTTTTATAGATTTTATTTCACCGTTTATAAATTGTATATTTTGCGACGTATATTCGTTTCTTCTTTGTGACTTTGTTTCGACGTTTAAAATTAGTTATTCTTTTGATTTTAACCCTTGATTTGGATCATAAAAAAATTACATTAACATGGATCATCGGTCTCTCAGAACTTTATTCCGTTTATATTTATTAACATTTTATAAATAAAATGTAATATCACACTTAATAATAATTAAAAACTATAAAGCTGTTTTTTAAACTTAATTTTAACATTTTCAATTTATAATAAACTGCTAAGTTTATTAAGTTTAAATCTTCATTATTTTCAGATTTACGGTAAAAAGAAATCGTTTTAGTGGTTTCACAGACCGACTTCCCGGGTTAAGGGTTAAGTTGTATTACGAGTTATATTTTCGAGTTTACAGTTAAATTATTTAAATTATAATATTTAATAGTAGTCAAGTGTATTATAATTATAATGATACAATGAACTAATTACCAAGTCGTGTAATTCAAACAAGTAAATAAATTTAAGTATTTATCTTTCTTAATTTAATTTAAAATTCAAATTCTTTAATTCAACAATAAGTTGAAGAGAAAGTTTCAAGCTTTTATAATAAAATAATGAATTTTGTCATTCAACAAAATTCCAGACTATTTTCACCAGCACATTTTCTTTGACGTTTTACTGACGCTTCTGTTTGAATGTTTTTATTGATTCTTTTTGAATCATCAGTTTGTTATACAATATTTTGATTTTTTTACATTCAATTTTTCTGAAAAATATTTATTGTTATGAAAAAAAACAAGAATAATGAAAATATAATATATATTCTAAAATCAGAATTAAAAAATAGCTAGGTAGTGTCACAAATCTATTGAAGCATTCGTATTTGGATTACAGTTTTCTACCGGATCTTTTTAGTGGACAAATGTTCAATTTATTGTAAAATAATAAATTTACATTTCAAATGTTTTGTCAAAAGACTTTAATAATAATAATTTTTGTTTGAATTTTATTGAAATGAACTAGAAACATTCAACAATACGTTTAATAGTTTTATTTGGTTGAATTTTTATTTCTATTTGTGTTATCTTTAATTTATTAAATGTATTATATCTGTGCAACGCTCAATTTAACAAATATTATGACGCAAGTGAATTAAAAGAACTGTCGATTTATTTTGGAGAATTCAATTTTTTATTTACCCTTCATTTTATTTTGCTTAGTGAATCAAAACATTAACTCATTTAATTCTATTTATCAAATTACTTTTATATAATGCTCTTGATTCAGATAAAATTAAGTTCAATTGTTATTAAGTATTTTATTATTTCGTTTTAATTATAAATATTGATGAATATTATTATGATATAACAATATTGTATTAATACATAATTCATAATATTAAATTAATTAAAAATACAAAAAGAAATATGGTACTCATTTAAGCCTAGAGGACTATCTATCTTTATTTTATGTTTACTTTGCCGCGCGGAAAATTTAGATTGTCCTTGGATACACAGCTTGACCGTTACACTGGCTGGGTGAGCGCGCGCGAACAGTTTTGATTGTTGCGTCACGCGCAACATCTTTGTTAATAAAACTTTCATTGGAACTATAATATTAAAACTTTAATCAAATCATAGATAGTTGATTTGAGTAAGATTGAATATATTCAAAATTG
>JABFQD010002182.1:0-15882 GCA_022817045.1 Psix sp. ZL-2020 | reverse complement strand
GTTGAATGAGAAACGATCAATGAACGTTCAGCATAGTAATTCGAAGCATGCCAGATAGAACGTAAATTACACGTTAAAACATAGATATATGACTAATTTCAAAACAAACGACTTGTCAAAAAATGTAAAATCAAATCATTTGTTTTTTATGCATTTTTCATATCATTTAATGCAATGAAATGAGCAACATAAGAAATGAGAACGAAACATTTTTTATAAATCGATAACAATAAAATATTCCGAACTGTGAACGTTTTAACACCATATCTTTCCTTAAAGAGAAGGTAGAGGAGGAAAACTGCAACGTTTTATTGTTATATTCAATGATAATTCGCATTCGCCAATTTTTAGGAGACGTGCTTCTGGGTTATCCATGAAAATTTTATATTCACAGGGTGCTGTTTATTTATTAATTCAAAGTAAAATTATGTTCAGCTATATAATTAATTCTTTAATCTTTTTAAATTCGTTCATTAATTTTTCTATCTAACTATAAATAAAAAATCAACGAGAAACTTAATTCGTTCGTTTCGCAAAAATCAATTTAGTAATATTATAATTATGCCATTTAATTAAATACTATGCAATTTTTAATAATTAAATAAAATCATGTTTGAAACCAATTCAGAATATGAATTTTAAACATCTTTCAGAATAAGATGAAATTAAATTTAGAAAATTTATAAGTTACAGAAATAATATTATTCCACTCACAGCCTTAAATGTATGTTATATATGTAAGATCTACAGAAAAAGACGAAAAACGAAATTTAATGTATTATTGTTTCAAATTTTATTTGAGAGAAATAATTTTCAGAGTGTGTTTAACGTATAGTTAAATATATCAAAAAATGTATCGATATTATTGTTCTATGTTTTCAAATTATATAAAAGATTCATACAGTTTTCTCCTCAAAAATGTATAGATAATAGTATCGATAAAATAGTATAGATAATAGTAAAAATAATTCAATTCGAAACATTTTTAACACAAAATTGGGAAGATATGAATTCAAATACAATTAAAGACTTATAGATAATATATTTTAAGTTAGATATTATCTTGAAATTTTATAGCCAACATCATATAATTATCGTCATATGAACGTGACATCAATTAAATTAAGGGTAATTTTGGAAAAATATTCGCGAGAAAATTAGTTTACGAGTTTTAAACGACCAGCAGTCATTTAAAAATACAATTTTTATTACAATCAGGAAGTCAACTTTGATTGGATCTGTTCCAACTAAAATAAGTGAGTGTATTTATAAATGTTCACGTAATTTAATCTTATTATTATAAAGCAATACATATTACCAATCGTAAAAATCTAAAATTTCAGCACAACATTTATTTATGTTTCAAACTCATTCGTCGTCTATGGATTATGTATATGTTGTTCATAAATTTAATAGATAGTTCCGACAAGGTGATTTATAATAAACACAGCAAATTAAGTCACCTCCATCTATACTAATTACACTTATAGGTAATATTTCACTTCCAAAGAAAAACCTCTAACTATACACTCAATCTTTTTATTTTATCGCATAAATTTACATTACCCTGGCTTAGAATTCCTGATAATTAATTCGTTGCTCGTGAGATAGTTATCATGCTCCTTCAAAATTTGCTGAATTGTGAAATCTAAATGAATTTTCATAGTAACGCGATACATTTATAACAATTTAATGCAACTAAAAAGTACTACAGTAAACAATGGCGAGACATTGTTTTTGAATGTATTAATCATGCTATGGCACAACAGTTTATTGTGCATCAAGGGAACAAAAAGAGTCTTAACTCCGTGGGATGAAGTGTTACCTGAAACGTTTTCGAGGGTTTAAAACAGGGAGTAAAACAAGCTTTTACTCCCGCGAGGGAGAAATTGCTTACTTTTAACTATATTTACTCCCGAGGGAGTACAAACTTTTTTCCCATTTTTGAGGGAGTAAATCTGTGTTTTACTTACACGTGTGACAAAAAACTACTTTTTCATACTTGAGATTGACAATCTGTCAAATTGCATCGACGTAATTACGAACTTACTTGAGTTGCATTGTATGGATTTGAAATGGTATTTGCGGGATCACAAACGTAAAACTAACTAGTAATTTAAGAATTCAAATAACTAGCAAAGAAAATCACGTTTACAGATTTTGCAAGAAAAATTTGCGATGTGTAGTGTTAAGTCTCTGAAAGCATATGATTGATTGGAGAAATAAGCTGATGTTTAGGTTTGCAAAAAATTGTGCAGTTAAATCTTGTGAGACGATCATTGAGGAGCATCTTTACCTTCCAGGTAGTTTTTTACATCCCAGTTTGGTTTCACGCATAAACTGCACGCGATCTATCTGATGAGAGAGCCCCGCTTTTGATGAAGACAAAAAAGTGATTTTGTGTATCGCTTCTTGTTAAAGAATCACCATCTATGATGTCAAATTAACACCTTCCTTCACTGATTATACTTAGTCTTCGAATTCCGGCGAACCGACCGAATCACGCAAGCAAATTTTCTTGAGCAAACAACTTCGATAGTCTCGTATATAGTCTCGCTTACCAAATTATAAAGATTTAGGAGTCAATAGGATAATGTTATACACTATGCTTTTCAGCTTGTTTCTCATTATGCTTGATGGGCCGAACTGTTTGATTTGCATTAATCGGTTTACCAGAAATACCAATAAGCCTGTCTTCAGAGTTTGCAGAATTTAAGTCTCACACGTGAAATCAAAGATATGCTACAATATTGTGTAACTAAGGTCAGATCAGAATACTTAATGAGGCTACAAATTTATTCGATCTATATAATGTAGAAAAAATTAATTCGCAATCATGATTATTGTTAAAATTAAAAGTAATCAATTCAATGATAACAAAACCAATGATTTTTTGTGATTAAATAAATATTAATCAATGATTGCAAAAAATTAAAATTTTCGCATTTAAAAGTCAATTTGTGTGATTTTGTCTTCTCCTTGCAAAAAATAATTATTAAACGAGTTTTATTTCTTTTAAAAATTCAATGTATTGAATTTCAAGGCTTTTTTTATTAATTCCGTTTTTGTTACTTTTTTCAAAAACATTTGAATACGATGTTAAATTACAAATATTTTTGTATTAAGAGCTTTTTTTAAATAAATGACAGAATTTAATATATGTTTAATGAAATTCTTTGTTTAATAATTACTTCGAAAAAATATCATGAGACACATGAAAAGAGCTTACTATTTCTCCAAATAACATCTCGTAAGTTAAACTTCTGCTCAACTCTACATACACCGAGCCGTTACTACCGTACTATCAAAAGAACGACGGTATACCTACATAATTTGATGTCCTCACATTGTTAACAACAGTACTGAAAAGTTTCATACAAGACACGAGCCCAAAATTTGAATTAGGAAAATAGTTTAGTTTTGAAATAAATACAGTACACCTGAAACTTCAACTTTACATATAATTTTAGAAAATCGTTTGTTTGTTTGTTTATTCACAATACAACGCTGGATCAATTCTTATTTAAAAATTACAAATTACCCTCAGCAAAAATATGAAATACATTATCTTGTCTTACATTATCCTTCAGAAACAATAATAAACAGTTGGTTTACTTGTTAAACCACTTTTTTCTCATATTACATACTTATATATTATGCAACAAGGTGGTAAAACAAGTGATTATATTAAAATGTAAAATACCACTTAAGACATCGAGTCCATACAATATTTTTTTCTTATACTATCATTTTATATTAATTTTTTGCGAAAAGGCACGCAAAGTTTTCGTCCTAAAAAAATAAAATACAATTTTGTACTTAAGAAAACTCTCTATTTGTTCTTTAAAAGTATCAAAGCTGTTTTTTGTGTATATGTGTATATATATATGTATGTATGAAAAATAAATATTTTTGTAACAAGAGCACACTTAGTTTTTTGTGTTTGACAAAAATGCGACGTTTCGTGGCATATACAATTTTTTGTGCTATTACATCAGAAGTAACACAGTAAGTAACTTCTTATCTGGATACTCATTTGACAGGTGATAAAAAGTTCTCTTTGATGAAATGAATGCTGTCACAGAAAGTGAACTTTTCGTGACGTCATCAGTAAATCATATAGAAAGGTTAATTTTGGATTCTAAAACTTCGATAGAAAGTAATGTTTTTACTGTAGATGACAAAAAATGATATTTTTATAAGGAACTTTCATTACAAATTTAATTACAGTTTTTTAGCAGTGCTTCAAAAAATCAGTTATTTTAAAGTCAAGTAAGCTCTTAATCTTTTACATGTTTCTAATTTGAAACTTAAATTAGTCGAAACAGTTTCCTAAATCGTTTATTAATTTCAAAAATAGTCTATAATTATTTCAAGCTACACTCTTATAAATAATAAATTTAGATAGCGTGTATGCCGTCTATCTATTAAAAGTATTCTTTGTCAGTCAAGTAAAATTTAATGAAGGGTCATTCAAGAGAAATGTCTAAACTCGATGAGAATCGATTTTAATTTATTCTTTATCTTGATAGGTTTAGTGCTGAAAATGAAATGAATTAAACAGAATTGTATATTCATTGAAATTACAAAAAAATTTCAATGGTAAATTTCAATATAACAAATTGTTTGACTTCTGATTTAAAATGGTTGAAAAGGAAAATGGTTAACTTGAAAATTTTCTAAAATATACAAATATTGTTTCATTGGAAACATATAGAAATCAATTATGTAATAATTTTAGAAACAACATTAATCAGAAATATCGAAATATAATAATAGCATTGAAATTTTATGTTATTAGTATTCTAAATTGTAGTAAATATGAGAAATAAAATAAAATGAAAATTCAGTTTATATTTTTATGAGCTTTTCAAGTATTTTACATCTTTAATGAATCTCCTATGGGAATTTATCGCCAGCTATGAAAATCTGAGATTAAGTCGAATAAGTCAAAATTTGCCAAAACATATTTCGAAGGAGAATTTAGATATTATGAAGTTATTGTGGTTCATTTTTATTTATAAATAATATTTTCGGGCTTTACAATGATTTTTCAATCCTCAATAAGTTGAGTTGAAAGTACAACTGAAAGAAAATCAGGGATGAAGACCATTTATTGAATGTAGAAAATCACTAGAAATAAATATTTTACAGAAAGGAAATTAAAATAGCGATAACCCTCGGTATACATATAATTATTGATAGGCATAAAATTAATATTCACGATCTTAAAATAAATTATTTATATTTCCACGGAATTATGAATAATGCATAATTTTCTTATTATTCGTAGTTGTTGATCAGTTTTCATAAATAATTCGGCGTTTCATTCAAAAATGGATTTTTAATTTCAAAAACATACGCTTGTTAGGAATTTAACCGCAAGAATGATATGATGATAATATCACGCGAGCATTAATATAACTGGTGTTTGACGTCACTTTGTTAATACCAAAAAATGTCACAATTTAATTATCAACGACAAAAATGACAAAGAAGCGTTCATTATACAGTATTGACGAAAGATATGAAATTGTTAATTTTGAAACGAATTAAGTTAAAAATGATTATTAAAATTTGCAAGAGCATATATAAATGTCATCACGACATGTTTTGATTGTATTTCAATTAGCAATATGTAACAAAGCAAAATTGAATATTCATATTTGTTGAAGATTATGTTATGGAAATATAATAAACACCTAGATATAATAAAAATATTTGAAGAGAAAAATGTTAGAATGTTTTTCTAATAAAATATCATTTCGTAACTTTGTATATTTTATGTATACAAAAGTATGTACAACTAATGAAATTTCAGAGCTTATCAATAAAAAAAGAATTCATATACACCAATACCACTTAATGAAATACTGAAAAACCTAAATGTATGTATTTGAAATATACGAAGAAATTTAATTTACCCATAGATATACAATTTCAAAATTGGAATAAGATCTAATGTATTATCACATTTGTACTCCTTAGACATTATGACTTTATGGTGAAACGATTTATATTGACTAACATTCAAAATTACTCAAGTTTTTTTTCCTTTAGTCTACTTTTGTAGGTCTGTTAAATTATATGACCTAGTGGTTCGACTCGAAAAGTTCTATTTATATTGTAGCATTAATAGTTCTGCACGATTTTATGAAAGCGTACGAGACCCCTTACGAAAAAATCCATTTCGAGTGAAATGCAGAAATGTGCGTTATGTCGCTTAAAAGTTTCACATTCATAAGCAGTGGCCGAGATATTTCTAGGTCATTAAAGCTCAAAGTCGGCGCATGAAAATATAATTGTTACATTATGTTTCTCGGTGATTACGTAGGGTAATAATTTCCACAGATATATTGAAACGTAGTCTACGTTGTTAATAATAACTAGCAATATATCGATTTTGCATTCTTGTAAAACTCAAAGCTTTTCTCTAACATAAGACCGACATAAATCAGTCGATCAAAATAAAAATTGTTTATAACAACAACAACAAAATGTATCATTTTCTCACATCAAACATTTTATGTCAAGTTCGACATTTAATAAAGCACTTATAACTTTTGCAATAATAAAATTGCAAAGTACAAATTTTTGATAATATAAAATATTATTTTCAAAAAGCTTGAAAATTTCTTAAATTGCTCAATTTTTTAATGATTACGATTGAAAATCGTGAGTTCAAAATTTCTATTTAATTATTACTTTAAAACTATTTTTAAATGCTGTATAGATTTAATGGTATGACTAATATACATGTATAATGCATAAAAAGGAACTTCAATTTAAAAGCTCGTCATTTATTCTGCATGTCGTAAGCCTGTAAATTGATCATGAAAATGATTTTCAGGTGTTTATGAATAAACCACAAAAAAGTGACGAGAGTATCGATTGCTGAGGAGAAATTGCTTCGCGAATAAGCTTTGAATTTAATACACTTATGGTATTAACCCAAAGTGACTCTTTAGTTTATAGATACTCTATCAAGTGAAAAAGTGTGTTTCTTTATTTACGGGAACAAACATACATTTTATGTCGTTCGTATGTATTCAGTCTTCGCACTAGATTTTTCCATTCGCTTTCAGTATTCTTACGTTATAGCCATTTTCACTGTCTTTATCCATCCTATTGAATTTACATTCCCAAGGATCACGACGAGTTTTCTTAAAGACAACATAGAAGAAGAACTTTTTATGTATTCTGAATTTTCATCAGTGCTTAAAAAGTGTTTTGCGCAAGCTCAATGTTTAACACTTATAACCGATTTGAAATGTCTTTATGAACGCTACGTAAATTTCACGTGAGGCTAAGATTAAAATCTTGATAGTCAATATTTCTTAAGTTCTGATTAAAAATTAATCTTCAGTTTAGTGCGGGCAAGAATGCTTATACCTGCTGTTGAAAGCTCTAATCGCAAGTTAAATTTTAATGGAACGTAAAGGAATCGTCTATAATACCACTAGCGGCCTATGCTACTGTTGTGATATTAAAATTCCTGTGACGTTGTATTGCAGCGCTAACTGAAAGTCGTTAAATCATTAAAGATTTACTCGCTAGCAACTTCTAATGTAGTAATTCCATATGATAAACAGGAATGCTACCATATATGCCAATTTCCGGAAAATGTATATTATATTGTAACGTACAATGTAACCAATTATTTGTCTCGATTATAATAATAATAAAATGCAATAAAAGTCACTTTATTTACATGTGACTATATATGGAAAAGTGCATATAACTAAATAACATTGTGCAGAACTTAACATTATATATAGAATGACCATATAGAAATAGCATATGTAAGTTTTTTAATATTCATCTTTTTATTCATTTATCGATCATTATAAAATCATGAAGTTTGTACGACAGAATATTATTCTCTTACAAATATTAAAAAATATAACAGTTTTTCTCCAGTTTATCTACAGTACAAATAATAAATTGATTTAATTATATCATTTATATAATATTATATTTTGCTTCAAAATATAAACACACCTAATTATAGCAAATCTGTAACTTTTGTTTGAAATTCCAAATTTATTGTTTTTTAATCATAAATTTGAAAATAATGGAAAACATGATTCCATAACAATATTATGAAAATTTGAATATTTTGGCTTTCAACTTCAGAAATTTCAACTATCGGCACGATAAATTTTTAGTTTATGAAAACTGTGAAAGTTTTATATAGTTTAGCATATACAATTTCACGTGTTTCATAATTGGTAGTATGTATTGTATTTCATACATTAGTTTATAAATATATATTATATTACAGTAACAATTTCATAAATCAATATAAGATTTTTCCGCTATTACAGTAGCTTTGATAGTTTCCTTCTGCCGTCAAATTATATACAAAATATAGCATCTTGTCGATCAATATTTGCATGTGCTTTTGCAATGAATATTTTCGTGCATAAAACATTAGGCAACGCACAAAAGGTCTCATATGTGGCGCTATCTAATATAAACGCATGATTATAAAACAGTTAATACTCTCAGCAAATCAAAATTTACATGAATGTTCATTTATTATGCAGTCATATTCATACACTGTAAACATCTTGACGCGCGGCAAAAGCCCGTCATGATAACATCGATCGTACGGGATTCAGCGAGTCGACAGAAATTATGGCGATCGTTCGAATAGCCCGCAGGTTCTTCCGAACGTATAATTAAGCTATTTGTATCGCAAGAAAGAGAAAATATTACACCCAGTCGGGCAAATAAGCGGTGCCATAGCCAACACCTTCTTTTAGTCGAATTAAATTGTCCGTTTTGCCGAATCACTGAAACCGGATACTCTACGCCCCTTTTTCAAGTCACTTCATTTTTAATAGTTTGTTTTATTCAATCTTTATTATTTAGTATCGCTTCGAGCAACGACAATATCAATTCACAATACTTCCTCTCTCTCTAATTTATTTAATTACTCTGAATAATTCTATGAAATTGTAATCAGTCACTTTCATTCTTAAAATATAATAACGATACCAATGAATAATCAATTGCTTTCTCAAGATTTATTATCATACACTGCATAATGAAAAAATTCAATATTCCATCATTGCTTTCGGTGTAAAAATGAATTTTAAAGACTGTAAGAATCTTCTCTGACAAACAAAAAGCTACCTAAACGAATTCTTTTCCTCTGAAGCTTCCTAAACAAGTTAATTATACAGGTACATTTTCATTAAAAAATAACATTAGACTTTTTTCAAGATTTGTTAGAAACATTTTTACGATTCGATCAAATTAGTATTTTCTTTCCTATGTCGTATCAAACTCTGAATTGCTAATGAATAATTTATTTCATCGAATTAGCCAAGTTCTCACTGGAAAATCTGGTGTTCTAAATGTGTTTTAAATGTGCTTCAAAATAAAACAAAAGATAGAAAAAGCGCTTTGTTTCTTCAAGTGTTTTTATTTGCATGTTTTTTACGCATAAGCTTTTCAAATAAATGCTTGCTATGTGTTTCATAATCGGAAAGCGTATTAATAATATTTAAAACGACTATGCACAATTGAAGAAATTAAAAAACATCAAAGCGTTTTGAAATGTTACTTTGAAAATAAAAGAACTTTATTATAATCAAAGAAAAACGGGCTTGTTTTTGCAATAATATTGTAAGCGTTATAATAAATCAGCAATAAGTAATAATTAAATCGATATTTAATCTTTTTCCATAAAATTGTATTACGCAAAATGTTTCATTGGCTATATGTTTTTTCAAATACGCATTCAAACTAAAATAAAATTCAACCGCTAATTTCATTAGCAACGTTCTTTTTTTAAATGACAAATGTTTTCTGCTGATACGAATGTAAATTTCATTTTGAAGAATATAATGGTTCAATACACACATCTGAACTTTTGTAAAGAACTCAATTCTCAGATTAACGTGTTTAAAGAAGTAACGAGTCTTTCCATTAATGCCTTTTTAAGGATACTTTTCTTATTTGAATAGAACTTTTCTTATAGAGATTGCATTAAAATTGACTCGCCGTTTGTACAATATTAAATGAATCTCAACGTTAGCGTAGAATAAACGTTTATGCAACGTCTAGAAGTTCTACTCGAGAACAAGTACTTAGTTCAAACTCTGTATAAACGTTAATAATCAACGATGGAAACTCAAGTAATTGCTATTGAATGATGTATAATTTCTAACGAAAATAAAATCTGTATTAGATTGGTTAAAAGAAACTCCAAATATTACAAAATCTCGAAATCTGATCAACCAGACTTAAGCTTTAAATTGCTACCTCAAAAGGTACATGGAAATATTTTTGAAGGAAACTTTGTCAAGCTATATTACTTCATTTCACTATTACTCCGTATATATAAGGTGAGCAAAATTCAATGCCTGTGTTATTGAGCGTAATTCGACTTTTTCATAGCGAAATAAAGAGATTGTCTATTTTAACGACCTTTTCAATTACTTCTCTATCCGATCCAAAGTGGATAACGAACAATATCGGAGAATGTTACCGTGCTCTGTTCAACGAGACATAGTATAAAGTCTTTTTCTGCTGCGACACGATTTTATGATGAAATCATTTTCTTTCATTCTGACAACAAAGAACACATTCCGAGAAATATATAATGACTTTAGATTTTTAGTTTTGCTTTTACCTGTTCATTTCTCTTTTTCTCTTTTTTAACTATTAATTACTTTGTTTGAGCACTATTATCTATTTTAAAGTATGTTCGTTTCTATTAAAATATATACGAAGAAGTGCTCATTTCTCCAAAAAAAACTTGACAACTTTGCACGATTCAATTATAATTAATGTTCTCGTGATTCGTATGAATTAACGATAAATTTAAATAGTTTTACATATATCATTCAATATATCTATATCCATCTTTTTTATTACTTTATTAGATTCCTTTTAAATTGGACCCTAATTACGCTTAGACTGAAACTAGGGCAATGATAAAGTGAGGTCATGATAGAGTTCTAATTTGGCTTGCTCGAATTAAGAATCCTAATTGATAAAACCAAATGGATTAAAGTGAGACAAAAAAGATGAAAAAACATAATATGATACATTATATAAAACAATATATAATTGTCTCAACAAAATTTACATTACAATTACCTCCTGTGTTGTTACATTAGCTTTGATCGCTTGAGAGTTCTATAAATAGTTTATAATTCTAGAACTAATTTTAACAAAATAAAGATGGAAAGTTTATGTATAAATAAATTATGATCCTCAGATGTATTTTCCGTACACAAATAAAATAGTCAATTATCTCTGACTGAGTAAGTCGGATGTTGAGGAGAAAAATATTTCTCGTTGAGCGATGACTCTTTTAAAATGTGTTTCACCTTCAAGGGAAATTTTAATCGAACTTGAATTCACAATTTATACTCAAGTCAATCTATAATGAAATTGAATTTTTACCTAGACCTATTTCGATTCTAAACCTAGTCGCTGAGTTAAGCAGTTTTGTACAGTCATTCCGTCCTATTATGCTGTTACCAAACATATCCTCTTAAGATTAAAACCTTTCTGACCTAATTATGTATATTGGTATTGTTGAAAATAATCATATGTTCCAATAGAACAACTCTGTATATTCCTGGTTGTTACCAGAAACTGTTATTTACATATGACGGTTTCCTCATAACATTCTAACAGCATAATAATTTGAAATTATATAATTCGAAAATACTTCTATTGATAAATGATGACGCGACTTAATTGGAAAATACGTTGTTTTTCTTATACAAATCTTGTTCAAAATTTATAGTGTAATGTCTGCTTTCACGCCTATCTAATTACTTTGCAGCACTTCGTATTTGCAAATCCGAATCCCCTCAGGCTAAACACCTATCGAGCCTGCTAACCAAATAATTCGCAGCATCATTATCTCTGCCTATGAACAAGTAGTCCGCGCAACCCCACCTGTAATTCCTCCCTAGGAAGATCGCAAATTAGGACCGCAAGTTATTTCGTGCCTGGATAATGCTCACAACGTGCACTTAACTGCTCATCGACACATATTGTTTTCCACGCTTCCAAGATCCCCCACTCCTAACCTTCAATTACATCCTAAATTGGCATCATCTCATAATTCAAAATGTTCCAAAATTGATAATTATGGTTCCTTCAAATTGATTCTTCGGAGCTTATTTTTTCTGTTTGTTTCCTCCTGTTAATTTCACTTAGGATCATACAAGCAAAGTTAATGCGTTTCTTCTGCAATATGATGCGGCAATTCGAAACTGTTTATATTAAAGAGATATTTGAATATATATATATATATATATATATATATGTATATATGTGCATGTGTATATATGAATGATAGCAAAAAGTGAGATTGCTCTGAATTTTTGTAGGTTGTTCACGGTCATTCGGTGACTCTCAAGTCACAAAAGCTAAAGCAAGAATGCCGTATTCTCTGTGCACAAGTGGGATTCGAATAAAAAGGAGTGCATCTGTGATCGTACTCTCCATGTTTTACACAAGTCTTTTTGTTTTGCCTTTGTCTTTTGACACGAAATGATTCTTTTCTGTATGTCCGCTTTCGCGTCTTGCACGGTTTGTTCAGCGCAGTTATTCCACTTTTATCATTTTTAATTTTTGTGTTCCGACCTCTGTCTTTCTTCTGTTTTTCCGCACCATCAGACACGCGTCCGACCAACACATGTTGCAACGTTTTTTTGGCTTCTACTGTCACAGAAATCTAGGTGAATCGTGTTGAACCATTTTTGGCGAAACTTAATCAAGACTGAGATTGGATGATACGTCTTCGTGATGAGTTTGTCAATTTTGTCAAAAAATATTATTGCTTTTAATACAGATTTCAGAATTTGATAGATATTCAATACGTATTTCATCCAGATAGATATATTCTGTACATTTTACGTTTTGTTTGTCTATAAACAAATGACACTTCTATAAGACTGGACATTTACTTTATTTCGGGCAATAAAAAACTTTTATTCATCAACTTCCTGATTGATGAAAACAAAAATTTATTTACCGATTTATTCTTTTTTATAACACCTGAATGTTCAAATGATCAAACTCAAGAAGAACTGAATAAATATGAAACCAAATTTAAAAACGTTTACGGTTTCAATCGCAATATTAATATGTAATTTTTTTCATAATTTTCCCTTCAAAATGTTCAACCACGTGGCTGATTAAAAATAAGCTCATTATTTCAAAATAATGAATTGATGTTCATATTTATTTCCACTTTTTAATTTGTAATTCTATATTTAATCATTTTATACAATCGATAAAGAATTAAAATTTGTAATTAATTATTTTTTCAGTAGTAATCGTTTTATTCAATTACAAAATACAACATTTAATGTAGTATGATATATTACTATATAAAGCATTCCCTTTACTCGTAATTTTTGTAATATCTGTTTCATGATATTTTCAAAATGTATAAGCTTAAAAACTAGACTCGTATATGATGTTTCGAATTCATGAAGTTACAGCGGAAATTTGCACACCTTGAATATGTATATGCTACGAGTATGTTTGCTTTGCAGTACTGCACTTATTTCGTTCAGAGAAACATATTAACATAATCAAAACCATCGACATGAACCTAAACCCTATAACTGCGTAGTATATCAAAAGCTTACAATTAACTTTTTAGGAATAGCTATATACGCGAATGATTTTTAAATAAATTATTGTTATAAATCGAGTTTGTTTATGTGCACAGTATAAATAGTTACAGAAACTGGTTAAATGTACAAATACTATCGTTAACAAATCTTAATAAAAGTGCACAAACATGCTGACTTTTTTTGAGCTTAAAGTGAACTAATAATATTTATTTGACCTATATTAAATATGATACATTTTTAGATAGTCCTTATACAATTGTTTATCATACATTTTTGCTTATACAGATTGACTTTTTTCATGTTTTTATTTTACAATGCCAAAGAAACAGAACTCGATTATTTCAAGAAAAAATTTGCATTTTTACATGTAATTGTATTTTTTACATTATGCTGTTTATTATATAGAAAAAAATTATTATTAAAGCTTATTATAGCTAATTATATAAAAACTCACAAATATATAATTAGTAAATATGTAGGTTAAATATGTTATAATCCTAGAAATCATAATTAATACAGTATTTACAGGAAGCTTTGTAATGTTATTTAGCATTGAATATTGTGCGCACTAATCGATAACTCGAGCAAGTTTAAATAATAAATTCGTGCAAAAAACCAAAAAAAAAAAAAAAAACGTCTTGACCTTTGTTACCGCAGAAACACGTGAGTAAAGCATGTGTGGCGGTGCATGTGCACCAAAAAATCGAAACATCAGAGTAATAAGATCGCAGCAGCACCTGCACTCAAGTGTTACATGGTCTCTCACAAACGCGTCTTCGTTCAAACTTGAGTGGCGCGAGTCGTTTTTTTCTCGCTGCTGTAACGTCGAGACCATTACCACACCCTTAGAATCACGGGGCCGAGAATTCGTCCGAGGGCAGACGACGTTTGCTTGAGAATCGAGTTTTTGCCAGCTTTTCACTGCGACGGATGTAATGTCTTGCGGTGTCAAGAGCCGACCTCCTTCTTCTCATAGTCCCAGTTATCCGACGTTATTTCAAAACCTTCGCTCGTCTGTCTATCCGAACTTCGATTTTCGATTCACAATCCTTTTTCATGTTTTTGCTATCCTTGAAAACACGTTACATGTACCGACAGTCTACTGCATAAATTTTCAGATCAATTACATGTAAATTTTACTTGAACACGAATGTTCTAGAATCTAGTTTCGGTATTTTATTTATTGGAAGATGTAAATAGCAAATAAATATTCTCATCAAGAAAAATAATTTATTACTGTGATCATTTTTAATGAGAGTCATTTTTTAGTCATAAACTGCGATATTTTAGCGAACTGAAATTGACGTTTTCAAAATCAAACAGTGCCGCAATCTTTTTTTCTTACAGTATAATGTACTTGACTTGTTCCAGCGTGACCGTTAATATCTTAATAATTGAAATATTTATCGTGAAACTTTGCAAACGACGAAAAACTTGATACGAAAATATATAAAGAAATAATATCGAATACAATTTTTTTAAATAAATTATATTTTGAATTAAATGAATTGAGTGAAACACATTGAATGGAATGAGTTATTTAAGAATCCAGCTTTGCCGGATTTTAAAAATTGATATACTTCGGTAAAGCCAAATTTTTCATTTTATTTGTATGCCACGTAGTTTACCTACACTGTTACTCATGGTATCCGGATTCGGTTTTTGAAAGGTACTCCTGGCTCGTTTATTGAAAACATTGTAATTATAAGTTATCGATTCCGTACAATCAAATACTCTTTATAGTCGTCAAGCTTTACAATATTTCACATTTTCGCCAAATAACGCACTTCTGTAAATTTTCAGTTATTTTCCTTATTTTTATAATTTTTGTTCTACGTTATTAACTAAAATAATAATGATTAAATATAATCGAACTGCAATTAAGCAAGTAATTTGTGAAAAATTATATGTCAGTAAATTTCAGTAATTGTTCAAACTATTATGGTCGCAGCGTAAACGAAAAACATTTTTTTCTTTTATGATACAAGCTCTTTAATCATCGAATTTTTGTCAATCGCGTAAGATCATTACTCCAATAAATTTCGAAATTTGCTTCTTGTATACCATTGGAAATTATATACAAGAAGCGAACAATTATATACAATCATTTTGATTGTATATATAATATCTATATACATAAAAAATGATAAAATGCAACTTGAGATGAATCGTCTCAAGACAATATTTCAAGATTTAATTAAGTTATTTGTAATTCATTCTACTATAAAAACAAATTTGAAAATCATGTTTAGTTATGATG